>CAXARX010000530.1:0-17993 GCA_963971425.1 Bryoerythrophyllum caledonicum | reverse complement strand
CACATCCAATCAAGGCTAGAATCATCTCAAACTCAAGACAAAAAACAAGAACTTCTACATACAAGGAACCTCGAATCCACCTTTCAGAAAAATTTGATGGCACGCATTCCAAGTTTCGAGGCTTCATCAATCAAGTTTAAATTATCGCAATGCTCCATCGACAACGATATCCGATAGATGCAGATCGCTTGGGATTGATAGAAAGGCTACTCAGTAGAGAAGAGCTTCATTGGTTTGCACCCTTCTTTGAAAAGAATTCTTATATTGTCAACAATTTTGAAGCATTTTTAGCACCATTCGGAAAATCTTTTGGCGAACGCAATAAGGTTTGTACCGCAACAACAAAAATTCAAAATTTGCGGTGTCCGGTTGAGAGGAGTTTGCTTTGGAAATTCATAAGGAGTTTGGTTGCTGCTAGAAGTGACTTGAGGGTAGGGATTCTTATTTGGTGTTTCCTCGAACCTTGAATCTTCAAGAAATCTTCAATCTGCTCCCCTCGAACGTTGAATCTTCAACAAAACTTCAATCTACTCTCCTCGAATTTTGAATCTTGAACAAATCTTCAATCTGCTCCCCGTTGGCTATCCTATTATGGATCTAGGGGCTCCAAGGACAGAGAGGGGATAAGAAACCACAGGATACGGGACGGGTAGAACAGACGGCAGACCGCGAGCTGAACGGTCCGTGAGTAGGGTTCCTAAACTTTCAAACTCACGGTGACCAAGAAGCGCCTTTCACCGGTGGAAACAACATAAAAGATCGTCCATGTGGGTCATCAATCCCACTTCGTTGCCACAAACAAGAAATGGGGCTGTTTTGGATATCCACAAGCCCACAACAAGGTTTACAATGCAAAATTTGACAACAAGTTTCCAAAACCGACTAGAAATGACAATGCCACATGCCCACAACACAAAATTGACAACTAGCTTCCAAATCCGGCTAGGAATTACAAGCAACAAGCGACAACACATGATAGGTCTTCACAATGTGAGTCTTCACTTGAATCTTCAATTCTTCAAACTTTGAATCTTTTCTTTGGCCCCACTCTAGGTCAGCAACACTAAAATAGGCACCGAGAACGTTCTAAAGCTTCAATTCATATGAGTAATAGCTTGTTTGAAAGCTAAAACAGTAAGCTACAATTCCTGGAATTATCAATTAAATTGAAGCTACTGTCTATGAGCTATGTGCTCTCAAAGCACCCCCTACGAGAATTTGAGCGGCAGTGAACACTACTCCATCTTTCTATTCATAACTCAAGATTTACAAATGCTATCAACAAGTGTGATAACATTTTGAAAATCTAACATCAAGGTCTACACTCTTTTCAAATTTCACTTTGCTTCAACAAGAATCATGACTCTAGGAGAGGTACAAAGTCTCTGCTCCTCTTTTTTGGTAGCAGCGGACCAGTCCTCACTCAAAGAGTCAAGCTACTAAGTTCTCTTTATTCTATACCTAGTAGCTTCTTTGAGAAGCTTGCTTCCTCCTTTTACACTTCAATAACATTATAACAACTGTATTTTTTATAATTTTTTTTTGAATTCTTTAATTCAAAAAGAAAACAAGTGCTAAAGGCGAAAGGCATATTTTTTTGTTTCAAAAGATAACCTATGCGAAAAAGAATAGACGTAGACACTAGGCTCCGTCAGTCAACCACCAAACTCTCAACCAATAACGATATAAATTGTTGCAACATTGGTAACGGTTGCCAAATTGCGAACTTAGCTGGCTGGCTGTCAGAGTCCTCGATTAGCTACCAGCCGGTTTCGGGTTTGAATCCTGTCGGATTCGTTGATTTAGTCTCACCAGCTGCAACTTGACGGTGCTAGTGAAAGCAAGAAATAAGCAGCCAGCTGACCACCTACCCCGTTCGCTTGAGCTAAGTGACAAGGTGCAGTATTCCCCAAAACCATGGATCTCTCCATGACCCGACCTTTTCTATCTCAATCCCTTTTTTTAATATTAGGATTCAAGGTTAATCTTTTGATGTTTTTACATAATATAATTATTTACACAAGACATCGACGCAGAAGACATTCGACTTAAATGTACACTTTGGGATTTCGACATTTGCATGTGATCGATTGAAGCGAATAAGGAGTAGTAAGTCAGTTTTATTGTGGTTTATGCGATGAAGTGAAAGACTTACTGTTATGACTACTAGACCTTAAACTCTCAATGAAGCAATCAAATAAGCTCTGAAGTGTAACAACCGATTGTTTAAGCGACAACAAGACTCACTTGTTTGGGCTCTATTACAAAATATACTGGATATTCTGCAAGTTCTTCATATACAATTTTCAACAAACAATTTGAATCAGAAGAGATGCACATCAATGCAACATGATTTAAATCGCTAACACTAGAAGAGACGAAGCGATGATTCGAGGAAGACTTAAGGCTTTATTGTAGAGATTCAAAGTACAAAACTCCGCAATGGTTGCTCGAAGCTTCCAAATAACAACGAAACACTCATGACAAGAACACACCGACAAGATTTGAATCACTCTCAAACAACCACGACGCCCAGCTACAGTAGACGCCATGTCGTTGGACAAATTAAAATCTCAAGGTCTCTTTCTAGCACGTGATCTCTCTCATTGTTTTGAAATTTAGCTTTCTTTTAGATCTTTTGACCTCTAGTCGCTTGCATTGATAGATTCATGAGCCTCTCGTTGCTTTATTGATGAAAATTTCTTAAAATCCCAAAAAATTGGTCTTCTTAAAAAACCCTATCATGTTTTAGTAGGAGTAAGAGATCGAAGACGACTAGTCTCTGGGCATGTTACCCATAAACTAGTTTCCTTAGAAATCTAGTAACTAGAATGTCACAATGGTTTTATCATAGTTTAAGTCATAAAAACCCCGAGTAGATATGACATACTAGGACTCTATTGGCTTAGAAAATACGACCTTAACATAGATTGGAATAACCTCAAAATAAAGTCGTTTCCTATCAAACTCCAATCAGAAGACCCTAGTAAGTCCAAACCTCCACGTCCTAAACCACTATTTATTGGAGCTCAAGCTTTCATGCGCGCCACGAAGACCGCATCATTGTTTATAGCATTATGCA
Organism: Bryoerythrophyllum caledonicum; assembly: GCA_963971425.1. Taxonomy (NCBI): domain Eukaryota; kingdom Viridiplantae; phylum Streptophyta; class Bryopsida; order Pottiales; family Pottiaceae; genus Bryoerythrophyllum; species Bryoerythrophyllum caledonicum. The sequence goes on along the minus strand of CAXARX010000530.1, from coordinate 14,911 downwards.
ACCCAATAGCTTTGGGAACGACGACAATGACTACACTTCCGGAGCAGTACCAAGTCTACAAAGACGAGTTTGTAAAGAAGAATGCAAGTGTATTGCCCCAACATCGGCCATATGATTGGGCCACCGATCTCAAAGAAGGTGTACAACCACGTTTTGGACCCATCTATACTTCATCGCAAGATGAGTTTGATGCACTTAGGGAGTACATTGCCAAAAATTTGAAAAAAAACTTTATTAGACATTCTAAGTCTCCAGTCATCGCTCCTATTATCTTTGTAGAAGAAAGAAAGATCATCACAGATGTGCTTTGATTACCGCGGCTTCAAGAAGGTGCCGATCAAGAAGTGCTATTGATTGCAGCTCATCTCTCAATTTTTTGACCAACTAGGCTAACGAATTATACCAAGATTGATTTGCAATGAGCATACAAAGGTGTTTCCAACATTTGATGAGTGATATATTCCGAGAATTCCTAAACGATTTTGTCGTATGCTATTTGGACGACATTTTGATTTGATTCAAGGATATCACAAAATATGAACAACACGTGCAAATCATTTTTTTAGAAGATTTGAAGTGCAAGACTTTACGCCAAATTAAAGAAGTGCACTTTTCACACAACTCAAGTGAAATTCCTTGGAAATATTATTTCCAACAATGGGATTTCAATGAACCCAAAGAAGATTCAAGCAGTTCTAGAATGAACAAAGCCTAAGATAGTACATGATGCTCATTGTTTTCTTGGTTTTGCAAACTTTTATAGAATCTTCATCATGAATTACTCTCAGATTGATTGTTGCTTCTTTTATACGACTTACTTGTAAGAACAAGATATAATGGACTTAAAAAAAAAAAAGGAATTTTAATATTTAAATACCACCTTTACAATAGCCCCGATACTAATCCATTTGAACTATTTGAGATCATTTTATTTGGAAACGGACGCCTTTGATTTTGTCCTCCGAGTAGTGTTTTCTCTGCTAAAAGATAGAGGAAAGCTACACCGCGTAGCCTTTTGCTTTAGGAAATTCATAGTTGCAGAAATCGACTACAAGATCCACGACAAAGAATTGTTTGCAATTGTGGATTTCTTTCAATAATAGATTCTGTTTTCTAAAAGACGCTGCTTACCAAGTATTAAAGGTAAGAGAGAATGATTGCACTAGGCACACACAAACACAAGGAATGCGTAGGAAGAGATAATCTTTAGTCTTGGACTCATGGCCTTATGTATTGTACACGGGGGAGGGGGGGGACCACTTGCAATCCATATGGGATAACCGGGCACCCCTCTAGTCTCCTACACTAAGGCAAGCCCATACAAAGCTTCTTCCACCCACACTCTTTATTACTACGCCTTAGTTCCTTAGGCTCCTAGGAACTAACACTAGTAGCAAATCTGCGATCAAATCAACAAAAATTGTGCAAGAAAGTGTTGACTTGCCTTGTTAATTTGGTCATGTTGACCTGAACAATACCTAACAAACATTTGCTCATTTTGTTGTTGATCTGGTCATTTTGTTGATCAGGTCATTTTGAAATTACCTAAAAAAATTTGGCATTTTTTTAAAAATCGATCATTTTGTTGATCTGGTCAATTCTTGTTGACTTGGTCTCTCAACCAGGAAGTGTGGCCTTCAGGACTCGAACCCGAGACCTAGGCGTTGAAACTCCAAAGTCTTCGGCCATTAAAGCACCACTGACTTTACATGTTTAAATTATCAAATCGTTTGTATTTTCATAGTTTTTCAAATTTTCTACTTTGTCATTAAAATTCAGCAGACTTCAAGGGCCGTTTTCACATAGCAAATGAACTTTTTTTTAAAAACTTTCACTAACAAAAGTTGGTAAATCAAGTTAAGTTTCACCTCCAAAAATCCGTTTGCAATTTGGAGTTTTCAATCAAACGTTATGGACAAAATTCAGAGAGGGTGTTAAAAAGTGTAAAAAAAAATGGCCATTCCAAACCCTCTCTAAATTTTGTTCATAACTTTTGATTAAAAACTCCAAATTGCAAACGGATTTTTTGAGGTGAAACTTAACTTCATTTACCAACTTTTATTAGTTGAAAGTTTTAAAAAATAAGTTCATTTGCTATGTCAAAACGGCCCCTGAAGTCTACTGAATTTTGAAACTACCAATTCATGAATGATAAAGTTATTCAAAAAAAATTCATATATGCTTTTCCTTCAAGCATGAATATGAAATATTTTTTTGAAGTTTTGAATATAGAAAAACAAGGTAATACAATAATACTTGTCTTTTAGCATGAAACATAAGTTTTGACTCTTTTTTTTTACCAATCACAATGAATTACATTATGATGGAGATTATGCACCAAACCAAGAAAAACTCCCCTAAGGTATTTTTAAGTTCCTATAGAAGAATCTTATTGTGTCTTTATGCCACCCATGCAAAAATCTTGGAACAATCTCACATAGATAGAAATACCTTTCGTAGGGGGGGGGGGCGAGCTTGAATGAAGTGTCTATTCCTCATGACAACGAACTAGGGCTTGCGATACCATATAGGACTAGTACAAGACTACTCATCTCTTGCGGGATTAGCTCGCACGTCTTGTAATAATCAAGAAGAAGATGTCAGAGTGTACAAAAGAGACGAGAAAAAGACTGAGGGCTCGCGCATCCCCTTTGGCTCTCTCTTGTGAGCTCCCTCCCTATGGTTCCCTACGGTTCCTTGTGGTTCTCTTTGAATTTAAACTCAACTAATGAAATGAAACTTACTAGGCGTAATTTCTAATCCAATTTGGAAATTGCAACCTTGCATAAAATTAAATATGTTATTGCAATTCAAACTTTAGAACCATAACTATTCTTTATTAATTTACTAATTATAAAATGACACATAAATTTGGTTCACAACATGATATTCTACAATATAATATATATACATTAGATTTATGTCAACTTATTTTATATTTAATATGAAAATAATCACTATAATTTCATAGTTGAAATTTTTTTATTAAATTATTTATTTGAAAAATCTTTTAAAAAATTAGTTGAAAAGTAAATAAAAAATCTCTAAACCACAATAAATACACAACTTTTTGCAAAAAATGAAGAATGTTTTTGGTCATTTTGTATGCACATGCCTACATCACAATGTTTTGGTCATAAACTACAATTGCAAAAGGAGTTTTGATGTCACTAAAATTTTCAAGAAGAAATTGGCTTGAGATATCCATAACAAAATTCATAACGCAAGTTTAAATAGAGAATGTTAATCGGGAATTTCTAACTGAATTCTATTTACAAAAAACCTTAAATCTTGAAGATGAGAGTTGGTTTAAATCCACAACTATTTTTAGTTGAAAGTTTATTGAATTTTTTTCATTTATTATGCGCAAATGACCTCCAAAGTTTGCTAATTTTAATGAACACCACATTTTAAATACATAATTTAAAAAACAAACTACATTGTATAATGAAGATTTAAAGAGATTCTAAGAGATTCCAAAAGATTCCAAAAGATTCCAAAAGATTCAAAAAAATTCAACAAAAATTTGTTGATTTTGTCACTAACTGCCCAAATCAACAAAAACATGAACAAAAACAATAAAGAAATTAACCATTTTGTTACATTGTGCCAAATTAACAAAAACTTGTTAAAATGAACAAAAAAGTGTTAACAGTTTTGTTGATTTGGACGTTGTACTACCAAGATTAACAAAACTTTGTTACCATTTTGTTAACTTCTGCAAAATCAACAAAAATTTGTTAAAACGGTCGATATAGTGCCAAAATCAACAAAAAAGTGATGATTTTGTGTTGATCTGGAGAACATTTTCTACTAGTGTAACCATTATCCATAATTCTAACACTCCCACTTAGCGTAAAGCCAAAGCCTCTAAGTCCAAATGCTATAACTAGTCATTGGTGTTTATCCCGTTTTAAAGCCTTTGTGAGTACATCCGCTACCGCATGCTCTGTTAGACAATGCACGCTTAACTTCATGATTGAACCACTAAGGTACATCACTACATCAACAGTCTCTTTTGTGTAGAGCAAAATCTCGTTCACCATCATCTAATGCTTTGAGTTCGGTCTTGCCATGTGTTTCCTCACCACGCATATCGAAAATGCAAGATAAGACCGGGTTGCAGTCATTGCATACATCAACGACCTCATCGTTTGCTTATACGACAACGATTCCACGTCTACACATTGCGCCGCATATTCCTCCTTAGGAACGTTATTGGCCTTGTAAACAGAGTTCACAATACCTTCACATACAAGGCCCTCGAGTTGCATCATATAGATGTCCTTGTCCAAATCGCCCTTGAAAATCATTGTCTTTGCATCTATTTGATGCATCTTCAAGTTAATGGTTGCTCCAAGAGCAAGATTGGTTTGAATTGTAGTGAAATTGGCCATGGGAGCCAAAGCCTCGAAAAAATCCCCTCTATGCACTTGTGCAAACTCTTTTGCCATGAGCGTTGCCATGTAGCACACTATGTTGCCCGAAGCATCTTTGTTTGTATGAATTATCGACTTGCAGTTCTTGGGCATTGATGCCAACTCCCACGTGCCATTTTCTATCAAAGAGTCGTGCTCCTTTTGCATGATCTTCTCCCACTTGTTGGCATCGTCACCCTCCATAGCTTCCGAAATACTTAAGTGCCCATCCGAATTGATGATATTGGCATGATCTTTATCATTTGGAGGAAAGATGTGACTCTTGCACCACTCTCCAAGTAGCCTCTCCATCCTCTTGGAATAACACCCCTCTCTTGACAAAGACGTGACATCTCTTTCATTTTATTCCTTATTTACGCTATCGTTATGCGCCAATCTTAATGAAGGTAGAGAAGCCTCCAATGGCTTCACTTCTACACATTCATCATCATCACTCATGTCCACAACATGAAGTTTGGAGGATGTGTTTACAACATCACCACATCTCCCACTTGGACCGTGCTCCAACTTGCCCTCGGTTTCGTAAAAGGAGACACAACCATCTATCTCGGTGTCCAGTTTTGCATGTATTTTATCCACGGCCTTCAACGTCGTATCATCTTCTACTTTTACTCTTTTTGGTGGAATGAGTTTGTAAGAATGAAAGCAACACCTATCAAAGCTCATGTCATTTGAAGCTTTTGAGTCTACAATCGAATCACTCATAGTTTCATTACATGATACATTACAAGCCATGGTAGCATATTCATGTTTGCGCTCAATGCCATCACTAATGCAAACTCTACTCGTGAATGCAAACTCATCCTTTTGCACTACAGCCTTGCTTGCATTCGCCCTCTCATTGTCCTTGCGTTTGAAGCAATTCCTTGCAACATGGCCCTTTTTACGACAATTGTAGCATACTTTTTCGCGAAAGCTCCCACTTAAGCCATACTTTTATTGCTTTGCCACGAGCGCTGCTCCATCTCCACGAAACTTGTTATCTTTTCACCGCGAAAGCTTGTGCAACAACCGTGAAGTCACATAGTCCAATGTGAGCTCCGAAATAGGTCTCGACTCCAACGCCACGATGAGGTACTCGTATGATAGTGGAAGGCTCTCCAAAAGTGTCATCACGATGTCACCATCCGTAATCGACACGTCGCAACCGTTGAATTGATCTGCGAGAGCCTTGACCTTGTTGATGTACGTCAATATGTCGTCTTCCTCCTCCATCTTGATGGTGAAGAACTTGCGCTTCAAAAAGAGTATGTTGGCTAACATCTTTGCTTCGTGAATGTTGCAAAGTTTCGACCATGCTTCCACGGGTGTCTTGCACGAACGAATGTCCGCGAGTTGCGAATCCACGAGGTTGAGTGCTAAAATGGCAAATGCCTTCTTCTCCCTCCTCTTGTACGCTTGCATGACCCTCATGTCTGTAGCAGAGAGAGGGGGCCCTTCACTACCCTCAACAATCTTCCACAACTCCTTCTCCGCCATCACCATTTCCATTTTGAACTTCCACAAGTAAAAATTCACCCCATCAAACTTATCCATCACATTTGCACTTCCACCTTCAAAAGATGTTAGGATACTCACTTCAAACTCCCTAGACTCTCTACACCTTGAAAATCACTTGCACCTTTGTGCATCCAAAAATGTAAAAAGTCACTCCTAGAGTCTCTACACTTTAAAATTCACTTGCACCTTTGTGCACCCAAAAGCATAAAAACTCACCCCTAGAGTCTCTACACCTTAAAATCACTTGCACCTTTGTGCATCCAAAAACGTAAAAACTCACTCCTAGAGTCTAGACTTTAAAATTCACTTGCACCTTTGTGCAGCCAAAAGCATAAAACTCACCCCTCGAGTCTCTACACTTTAAAATCACTTGCACCTTTGTGCATCCAAAAACGTAAAAACTCACTCCTAAAGTCTCTACACTTTAAAGAATCTTAAATTGAGCTCAAAATGGGCACTTTGAGTGTTTTCCAACACCTTTGAGTCGCCACCTCATACTCTCTAAACGTACACTTTTATTCACCCAAAGAGAGGAATCAATGGAGACCTAAGCCACCAAATGTTTTTCCGCTCCACCCTTGCAAAATGCAAGGTGGTGAACAAAACTAAAGAGTAGAGAGGTTGTACTCTTAAAAACACAAAGTTAACCCCTTCAAAAACGATCTCTCCAAAAATGCATTAGTACAATCAAACTCTCACGCAACACATATGTGTGGGCCCATAATCTATTAAAGGTAAGAGAGAATGATTACACTAGGCACACACAAACACAAGGAATGCGTAGGAAGAGATAATCTTTACTCATGGACTCATGGCCTTATGTATTGTACACGGGGGGGGTACCACTTGTAATCCATATGGGATAATTGGGCACCCCTCTAGTCTCCTACACTAAGGCAAGCCGATACAAAGTTTCTTCCACCCACACTCTTTATTACCACGCCCTAGTTCCTTTGGCTCCTAGCAACTAACCATTATCCATAATTCTAACACCAAGTAACAATATATATTGATCACAAAAACCTTGAGTATTTTATGTCAACCCGTATCTTGAATCGTTAGCAAGCTTGGTGGAACTTGTTCCTTTCGATATTTAACTTTCCTATCGTCACCTCTCTGGAAAGCAACGAGGATTATTATACACTTTTTCTAGATGATCTAACGCCATGCCAAAAGTAGGAGAGGCTGCTTATAAATAACAATGCATGACGCTCTTGAAACCTGACCGCCTTCCTTTGAGGGCAAATCATATTTTTGTACCTTTGGAGTCAAACACTTTAAATGAGATTCAAACAATTTTATTGAAATATCCTTTTGTACTTGATATCGAGCAAAGCCTTAGCAATTCGCGTGGAGATTCTAATGAATTCAAGATTCAAGACAACCTTTTGTATTTTGAAGAACGCTTATACATTCCTTAGTGGCGAGTGTGCCTTCGAATTCTACAATCTCGGCAAGACCTCCCTGTCATTGGACGTTGGGGCTTTAACAAAACATTGGAGCTTATTTCTCAAGATTTTTCGTGGCTTCAAATGTAAAAGACTAGTAAAGAATCTGTGACTTTGTGCGATATTTGTTCTCGGCCGAAGAACCCGTGACATCGGCCATATGGACTACTTCAATCTTTACGTGTTTCGAAGCGACCACGGTGTTCATTGTCTATGGACTTCATTGGTGATTTGTCATTATCAAATACTTTTGATTGTCTAAGTGCGATTGTAGACAGATTCTCGAAGATCACTCATTTCGTATCATGTAAGAATACGATCAAAAGAGAAGAATCCGTAAAGCGTTTCATCAATGACATTTATTCTTATGACGACTTGCTTTAAGACATTGTATCTCATCGAGGATCCTTCTTCAACTAAATTTTGACAATGACTGTTTGAAATCTTACAAGTGGAAATCAAACTTTCTTTTGCATTTCATCCATAAAGCGATGGACAAACCCAGTCAGTAAATCAAGTTCTCAAGCAATATTTGAGGTGTATGATAAACTATGAGCAAGAGGAATAAACATCTCTATGGCCATTAGTAGAATTTGCATACAACAACACATATTCATCAACTCAAGAGACTTTATTCTACATCAATTACAGTCACCATTCAAAAATTGACATGTTACTAGCTTGGAGAGGGGAGATTCCGCAACAAAAGCATTTGCATGAGACATGAATAAGTTACATGCGACGATGGAGATGCATCTTAACATAAGCTCAAGAAAAATACACAGAAACTACTTATACGAGAAGAAAAGAGCAACCGACATTTTAAATTGGCAACAAGGTCTAGCTTTTACAACTCAATATGAATACTATTTGTCTGTGCAAAAAATTGGATTATCGTAGGATAGGGCTATTTCAAATCACTTGCAACTTGTGGCATTAATTAAGGTACATCCAATATTTCATGTTTCATTTTTGGAGGCTTATAAAGAGTCTAAGTTCGACGGAAGAATTGAGTTGTCTCTACTTTCTATGGAGAGAGACAATAGTGAAGAATATGAAGTAGAGCTAATTTTGCATTCAAGGATTTAGTGTGGCAAATTGGAGTATTTTGTCTATTGGCATGGATATCCGATTGGCGAGCGCATATGTGAACCAACTTCAAACCTCGACATTGCACCCTACTGGATTGGGTCATATAGGAGAAAAAGAATTGTGTGTGTTTTGTTTTGTTTTGTACTTTTAGCTGTCTTTGAGCTATAATTTTTAAGATTGTCTATTGTATGTATTCGTTTTTTAATACAACCTAATTCATTGTTGTATACTACTACAAGGATCATCCATGTTATTGATGCATGAATGACCAAATGTAAAACGATTGAAGTGAGGCGTATGTTCTTAAATTTTAAAATTACAAATTTATAGATCTCCAAACTAAAATTGATCAATTCCAAAATTAAAACCCTGAAAATCTCCAAAGAAGGAAATTTATATTGTATTAGCTCCAACTGCAATCAATAAAAGTATTAGAAATAGTATTTGTCATCATATCTAAGTACAGTAGAAAGTGAAAGTGGTAGTAAGTGTCTCTATTTTATTTTGAAATTTCTTTAATTTTTGAAATCAATAAATCAATTGAATTACTTTTGACTATGTATAGACTAGACAACCATTCTCGTTGAGAACTTTTGAACAATACAGAAAACACGAATGGACAAAGGATAACTAGGAGGATCTAACCATTTCAACAAAATAATATAAAAAATCTTATTTCATATATACTAGTATGATATGTACCGTTGCAACGACCTATATAGAAGGCCACACAATGTATCAAATATGTTTATGTAGTATGTTTGTTCAATATGTGTGGAAAGCCATAAAACAAACTTCGTGCACCCCTGTGCGTCAAGAGCATTCTAATTATTCCAAAGATGCTCTTGGCGACATCCGGTCTATAAGGTTTTAATTGAACAAACAAACACACATGCTAATTAATGTATAGGCTAGTTTAACTTGTGATGTTGGTCAAAGATGTCCTATGTGCATAGGGTTATATTAGTAATGAATTAGTAATAGTTCAACAAAAGTGGCAGTAGTAGAAGTTCTCTTTAAGTCTCATGTGTTTTTTATTTTCTAATTTTTGGTAGCCATGAATACTTTAAAATTCCTTAACTTTTGCAGCGTAGGTCTAAACACCATGAAGCAAAATCCTTGCACCCTCTTTCTTGAGCACTTTCCAACAATACCAAACCTACCCCAGTGGACGCCTCGTCCAAAAGGTCTTAACCTATCAAACAAACAAAAAAAGCAACCTAATGTACAAACATGCTACTAAATGGGCCGATGATAATACTGTTTCCAATTTTGTTGTACTGCACAGTCGGGTACCATAAACTTACGAATTTTTTTCATTGCTGCCAGCGTTGACACCCACTCGAGAGCTCAAAAATTGAATTTTTTTTCATGAATTTTTTTGCAAGAGCATCCCTATGTTAACAACATTTGTGCTAAAAATCAAGGCCAAAAGATTCACCAAAAAAAGACATTGAAAGTCTACCGACATGTGTAGTTGTAGACTTTCACTGCTGCCGGCTTTGTCACCTTCTCAAGGATTGAAAACTTTTTTTTTTGCCATGGAATTTTTGTTATGAGATCACCTCTATGTTGATAATATGTGTGCCAAATTTCAAGTTCAAAATATTTACCCCAAAAAAGATATTTGAAATCTACTAACATGTGTTTTAAGGGAGAGTTTCACTATTGCCAACTTTGGATTGAATTTTTTTGTTTTTGCATTAATTTTCTTTAAGAGATTGAATTTATGTTGATAACATGTATGCCCAATTTCAAGTTCAAAAGAGTCACAAAAAAAATTCATTCGAAACCTACCAATATATTTATTGAAGTTGGCAATAGTGAAATTGTCCCTTTCAATGACACATGTTGGTAGATTTCAAATATCTTTTTTGGTGTAAATCTTTTGACCTTGAATTTCGAATCAAATGTTATTAACATAGAGTTGACCTCACGACAAAAAATTCATGACAAAAGAAAAAAACTTCACTCCTAGGGAGGGTGTCAAAGTTGGCAGTAGTGAACTTTTTTTCACACCTACGCATATTGGTAGAATTCAAATATCTATTTTTTTTGGTGTAAATCTTTTGGCCATGGATTTTTTCACATGTGTTATTAACACAGAAATGCTCTTGCAAAAAAACATTCATGAAAAACAAACAATTTTTGAGCCCTCGGGAGGTATCAAAGTTGGCAGCAGTGATATGTTTTGTAAATTTTTTGAGTAAGTTTATGGTACCCTACTGTACAGTCAGCAGATCCAAGTCCACCTGGTGATTTGAAATGGGTCATTTAAGGGTGGAAACACGCAGACGTGGATCCCGCGCCATCTACGTGGCTAAGTCGCTCCCGCCAAGCTCCTGCTAGGCAGTTCACGTCGCGCATGCGGCGGAGGCGTCCAGGAGAACGCTCATCACTCACACGCATTTTGTCACCGACTGACGAACTGTTCCTTGATTTTAGCCTGCCGGCTCACCGATGTCGTAAGTTTTTTTGATTCCTAATAATCGCCTTATTGCTCCCCCTTACTGCATTGGCATTTGCCTTTTCTGGATCGTCAACACCACCTCAGTCACTTACTGGTAGCAATAAAAACAATCTCTCCGTTGCACTCAGTGCGCATGATTTCTTTTCTTTCATCCGTTCCTGCCCCTGCTCGTAAAGCCCTGAATCATCTCCGGGGTTTACTCTGTCAAAAGCATAATTCCTGTAATGCCAAATGAACGGTTTCATGAGCCGAGGTTTTTGCAACTCGGGGTTTGGGAGTTTGGGTTTTTGGGATCCCGTGCATTAGGGTTTCGATTTATTGGTTTGACATGTCCGAGGTTTAGCTAAATTCGAAAGAATTCAAGTGCTTGCATGTAGCTGGAATTATTATTGTTATCGACATTGGTTTCTTGTCTAATCTGCGAGGTGTTTTTTTTTTCTTTCCTCCGTTGCGCAGAGACACCATGAAGTGGGAACGGGTGAAAGTGAAGCACAAACCTAAGGATTTTAATATTGTGGAGGGGAAGAAGTCACCGGGGCGCAAAGGTGGCACGGCGGGTCCCGGGAAAAAATGGGGTCACACGGCGAATACAGTCAAGAATGGTCGTAATCTGTATATGTTTGGTGGATATGGAAAGGATGATTGTCAAACACAAGACATTTACATCTTTGACTCTGGTATGTATGTATGCCTAACTACCAAATGTTTTGTTATTTTATCTTTGATGGAAATATTCAAATGTTAGTTTGTAACGACCGTTTTATCATGACTTAATTTTTTTTGTAAACGTTCTCATTAGCAAATGAAAGACGATTCCTATGCATTTTCGCATGTATTGTTTACGAATAATTTATGGATTTTTAAATAGGAGTACCAAAAACCGACCCTAGGATCTGCTGCTAAGATGATGATCAATATCTACATTACAGATGCAATATCTACATTACAGATACAATATCTACATTACATTAAAGGTTTTGTAGGGTTTTTTCTTTGGATTAGGCATTGCTGCCTTAACCCCCAAATTGGGCTTCATGTTTTCATTAGCAGTTTTGAGTACGTCCTATTTGTTCGAATGTATTTGTGTTTTCGATCAACATATGCAATGTTCTTCACTGATTCCGGTGATATAAAATTTGGTCCCATTTGCATTCAACTTTTCACAGTATGGATGACTGAATTTGTCATTTTACAACCGTGGATTAATAGACAAATGTGATTTATTTGGTGCAGTGAAGCAAACATGGAGCAAACCAAATATCAAGGGGCATCCGCCAACACCTCGTGATAGCCACACTTGCGTTACCATGGGCGACAAGCTATACGTTTTCGGTGGGACTGATGGCTCCAGTCCGCTGGATGACCTTCATGTTCTTGATACAGGTACAGTCACTTCTTGTATTAAGTTTTGTATTCCTTTTTGTATAAAAACGAAAAGTTCCTGTGAATAATGCTTATTGCTCTGTCTTCTTCGTTTTCATTGAACAATCGAAAGAAAGCATGACAGTACTCATTTTTTTTTTAAACATTGTAGTTAGCAATCAATGGTCCGCGGCCAACACCACGGGCCACGCACCGTGTGCTCGTGAGGGACATGCTGCGGCTGTAATTGGAACTCGAATGTACATTTTTGGTGGATGTGGGAAACCGAACGATGGTTCGGATGACTCTTATTTCAACGATCTGTACTATTTGGAGACTGGTAACATAATCATGTCATTTGCCTCCTATCTTTTTTGCTGCTAATTGTTTAAATTTGTGAGTCCTTAAATCTACTTGGTGTGTCTTTTTTATCATTCTTGTGTATAGTTACTTTTTTTGAATACCAAATGTATACACGTTGTTGCTCTTGCAGCGCATTTGCCCATGTATTGGGTAAAGGTATCAACTACGGGGTCTCACCCAGCTGCCAGAGACAGCCACTCTATGTCATCTTGGAACAACAAGCTTATAATACTTGGAGGCGAAGATGCATCGAACTCGTTCTTGTCGGACATCTATATACTGGACACTGGTTAGTTCTCTTGAATGTCTGATTTTTCTTTAAAAATTTAATTTTCTTTCGAAATGGTGCTGTTTTTGCTCTGGAAGGAGCCATTAGCTACATGAATGGATTGTAAAAGTCCAGGATTTGTGAGGATTTGTGAGGACCCTTAAACGTCACAAGTGGTGTACTGGGGCAGCCCGGACAGAATCTAAATATTTTGATATTTTTACCGATTCTTTGTTCGCTTGTCAATTCTTCCAGACTTGTCCAAATCCGGTGTAATTAATTTCTACAGCTTTGCATTTTCAATTGCTTTCCAACTCACTAATTCTTACTTGGATGGTTCAGGAAATCTTTTTTTTCCCCTCCATTATTCTCTCACAAATAATCCCAAAGGTTTTACCTTGATATCTAAGGGTTAACATGTGAAGTGTCTACTTTGATTGCTATATGGTTCAGTGTCTTGGAATAAGAGGCTTTGTCTTGTTGACGGAATGTGGGATTCTTTTGCAGAGACATTTGTTTGGAAAGAGTTGAGAACGTGTGGGCAGAAGATAATTCCTCGAGCTGGGCACACCACTGTGGCTCTTCGAAAGTATCTCTTTGTTTTTGGAGGATTTACGGACGATCGAAAGCTCTTTGATGATCTTCACGTCCTTAATGTTGGTAATGTTCTGCTCTCTACGAATTTGGGACAGTAGCTGGAAGAAAACAAGAGTTTATTCTACACAAATTCGTCTATCTTCATTTCTTATTTCTTAAATACATTGTTATTTCATCTGGTTTTGTCAATGTCAAGGTATTATATGATTAATTAGTCATGCGCTTGCCCATATTCTGTTTTCGAACTAATAATGCGTTAATAATTATCCGAATTCACGAAGTTAACGACATAAAAACCACGGATTCATGGTTTCAAAATGAAAATTTTAATCCATTCACAATATAATTCAGATGGGACCAAATTTTATATCACTAGAATTAGTGAAGAACGTTGCATTTGTGGGTTAAAAAACGAATAAATTTGAATTAACCGAAGTCCACATTGGACCTACTCAATAACTTGGCCTAATTTGGGTTCTTTGTCCTTTAGGGGATAATCGAATAACAGATAATCAAATCTAATCCTGAAAGCTGATTTTTGTCTTTTTGCTCATGTGCAGATAATGGTGTTTGGACAAAGGCTACAACCAGTGGAATTGGACCTTCTCCACGATTCTCTTTGGCTGGAGATGTTGTGGATCCCGAGCGGGGTATCCTCCTATTCGTTGGCGGATGCAACGAAAACTTGGAAGCGTTAGATGACATGTACTATTTGGACACAGGTATAGGCTTGTTAGCATCTCAAGAGCAATCTGTGTCAACACTTCTCTTTCAGACCTTTTTTTTAATATTCAAACTATGTGCCTTCATCCCAATGTTGGCAAGTCAAGTTTTTGCGATGTTGAACAAGTGCGCTTACGTTCGACGTACGTAAAACGTGGGATGTGCGTATGATGAACGGACTACCATTGTATGTTCAACGTGTGTTTATTGTATGTTTAATGTTTTGTTATTGCATGTGCGTGACTTGCCAACTTTTTGATGTTTCCGTCCTGTCATAACAGTATCGGTCATGAAGTTGAAGGCGAGTCTCTTTGCATTGCCGTTTGCTCGTCCGTGTATTGAAGAAAACTGATATACATTCGCAGGGTAGTGAGCTCTTAGGACACGGAAATATTTACGCTTTATGTTTTGACAGAGATGAAAATAGAGAAGACAGAATCTGAACCAAGGAGAGAGAAACTGTCACTGAGGAAGGAGTTGAAGCGGAAGCAGAGTGGAATGAGTGGGCAGGAAGACCATGTCTCTCCCGTGGTATCTACAGTCGGTTAGTAGACCTTTCTGTCGACTTTTTTGTTTTCCTTTCTTTGGCGCTCGAAGAACTCTTCAACTGTTGTAGGATAGTAGTGACTTGCTTACCTGTTAGTTTTGG
>CAXARX010000528.1:0-28434 GCA_963971425.1 Bryoerythrophyllum caledonicum | reverse complement strand
TTCATGATCAATCGATATAATCTTTTAATCCATAATTGATATTATTATGTTTTATTTTCCTATGTGATCATTAACATGTCTAATTTTAATTTGTATGGTTACTTTAAAAAGGATATTATACACCTTATTGAAATGTTGTTTATTGTTCAATTTTCAATCTTACTCACTTTTAGACATTACACTACCTTATATTTGATGCAATCATGAACTTCTATTTTTACGGACTCACAATGAACGCAAATATAGAGGACATAGCATTTGGGAGGTTTGTACCACCTCAAAATGCAACCACTTCTTCATTTCAAGTTGTAGAAGATGGAATTATCTGCTCTTGTCGCATTCAACAATCAAATGCATCTACGCAACACACATCAGTACCTGTGATCACACATGTTGAGGAGCTTCTAGATCCATACAACAACATTGTTGGAACATGGCTCATCGGTAGGAGCTTTCACTTTGGTAGAGTTAAATGCACTAAAATTATGTCCTTCTGAACTTGCCATCCGAGTTCTCCATATTCTCAATGCTTTTGTGTAGATATGAGAGTTTTTTGGGGAGCGCTTAGGCCAATGTCTTGGACTCACTATACACTCGAAGAAGGCACGTGTTTGCTACTGTGACAATACTACATTACTACACCATCTATTGCTCAATCAACCGAAGGCTAAAATTTCTTCTTTCTAGCTTTTGAAGCATCTCGCTTTGATTTTCAAGGCGCACCTCAAGCTCCTATTCTCGATCGTACCTCTTCCACTATTCCACATGCTTCTTCTACCATAGAAAATATGTCCCCTTTCACACAAACTTTGTGTTGTAGCATCACAAACATACTTTTTGTCGACGGTTTGCCAATAGAAACTCTTAAAAGGCAATATCCTATGCAGAACTGTAACAGACGTGTTCGCATTCCACGTGAAAGGGGAGAGGTACTAAGTGCTCGTGTTACATTGAATAGAATTTTGGTTGCAAAACACAAGAGAGGCTACAAACAAAAAAATTTAAGAGATGTTGATGAGAAGTACATACTTCACCAATGTTGTATGGCATGGGGTCAAAAGTATCACAAACGAACAACGTGGATGGCAGAGATGTTGAATGCCTTCTATTCACAAACCAAACAAACTAGGAGGGATGAATTCAACAATAAACTAGACGACATACATGTTTGCAATGCATGTTTTGCTGAAGCGCTTGGATATTCGCAGAGGAGGTTTAAGCAATTAAAGGTGTTACACCAACTCTACTATAGAGTTACTGCTCAACGTGGTAACACCTGTAAATTCAAGAGAACTCCAAGATGTCAGCAACACGTAAAGCCTTAGAACAATTTGTACGAGAAGCTGGTAGTACACAACTGCATCGATAGTTATATCGTAAGCCCGACAATGCTGTCTTGCCTTTCATATTATTGCCTAAAAATACAACCAAGGTCGATGTCTTTCACTATGTCAACAAAGAAGTCAAGATCATGGTTGATGGCGACCCGTTGTCATTCACTTCCTTCCACAGGTTATAGCGCATTGAATTTCCACATGTGGAGAGACCACCCTTTTCTAGATTCTCAAAGTGCTACCATTGTTGGGAATACAAGTGTAGCATGGAAGCCACTACCAATACAACAACCAAAGTTGAGATCAAAAAGTTGTTCATCCAGCATATATATCATCAAGTAGACGAACGACGCAATTATTGACCTTTCAAAAGATCCACCATGATAACTCCTTACTCCTATTTGTCTTTGATAGTCGACGGTATGGACTAAAGCACCACCATAGTTCATAAGATGAGGCAAACTATCAAGAACATTGAGTCGCACTTTGTAAAAACACATTTATGTAGAATACTTGTACATGGAATGAGTTTGTATGATGATGTATGGATAGATGTCTACCACAAGCACGACAACAATCAAATGATAACAACACTCATGTACATAATTGGAGATGTCATACGAATGAAGGGTAAGTTACTACCCACATTGAAAATTAAAGCCAACAACACTACTCGGGAGAACAAGTACATTTATATGTTGGCCTCGTACGCTACACTTGTAGGATTGGGTTTATTCAAACGAAGTGCAACTCTATTTTCTTGTCGTGGGCGATACCCACGAGGATATTGATTAGTGCTTTAATATAATATCTAACACATTGAAGAGGACAGACATTGACTTATTGAAGGAACTTTTACAATTAGTGGAGAAAGGTTCATCCTAGACGGAGGCGTTTGTCACTGTACGACATTTGGAAAACGAGAGAGATTGGAAGTCTCATGTGCAGCTTATCTCTTTACGGGAGGCAATACAATAACACACATAAAATTTCTATACCATATGACATTCTAAGTTGAAACGGCGTGCCTCGAGTGCAACACAAGCACTTTAGCAATGGCGCATGGGGGTTGTCTGAGGACCATCTCTAGTTACAGTCTTTGTCCAATATGTTGGAGAAGTCCAGACTTAGTGAGGTTTTTGCAGCACATCACGGTGAGTTGAGAGGCCTAAATTATGGATTCATTGCATACAAACGACAATGTGTGCACAAATTACAAAATATAGAGAAAAATCTACAAGCTATTGACGATGCCAAGAAGTCGGTATAGTATTCCAAAGAGTTTCCAGATATGAACAGGGTTGAAATGAGTTTTGCACCTTTTTGGCCGAATGAACAGATAAGAGGTGTAACAGAGGAGACGGAACTTCATTTAGTAGTCCACGGAGATGAAGATTCCAGTGCACTCAATACAGAGGTTGGATTAATCATGGCAACAATGCCAGATCCGGAGTCTCATCGATACTTTGGTCCTCGTAGAAACAAATCTTCCATATTTTGGTCCTCGTAGAGACAAATCTTCCACTATAGTTGTGAAAACAACTCCAAGGAAAAGAGTTGTATTTACTGAGTAGAGAATAGGGACAAAGTCCATTATAGCACCCGTCAATCCTTTTCCATCATTCAATATTTAGAATGACATTTAAGTTGGACAGTTTGTCGCACTAACAGTCGAACATGTAGAAGTATGCACATGTGTATCATTCTATATCGGAAAGGTGATGGAATTTGTACAAAAGACGTCGGCTGCAAAGATGAAAGTTCTATAGTATTAGCCTATTAGAACAAGGAGAATGCACGATGACCCTGAATCTAACAGAGCAAGGTATACGAATTGCATGGAAGCATATTGGGAGCCATCCAGCGAGAAACACAAATTGGTTGTGAAAGATGTAACTATATTCTCTTGAGAAGACATCCCGACAAGAATAAGGATTGGGCATGCTTATGATAACAATGTGCCATTGCACGGCGTTATAACACAAGCAGTGATTAGAATTCCTATTGAAGCAAAAACCACATTTGGTAGAGTACATTGCATTGCAATTAGACAATGAATGCTTACGAAATGACATAGATGCTTATTGCATGATTAGGTATTAAACATCTTATAGCATGATTAGGTATTAAACATCTTATAGGACGCAAACAGCTATGATGTGGAGCATACAAGAATAGTAGCCATATAATAGGTCAAAATATGTATGCCTAGATTGCTTATAAAATTGAATTTAGGAATATTTCATCTTTTCATAAAAAATGAAAACATTTTTTTCCTCTTTTACTACCATCTAATACAATTTTGTATAGTATTTAAAGTCCCAAATTTATATATCATGCATGTAAAGAAATTGACAAAAGAAAAGTGAATTACATTGCTTCAAATGTTTGCTTTAGGGGATATAATCTCCAACCAAGAAACCCTTTCAAAATGATATTTTTACCCCCTATATTTTCAAAACAGAGCATTTAGATTCCATGAGAGTTAAGAGCATTTTCAACATAGAGCATTTGGATTTCATGAAAGTCAAAGACATTGTTGATTTCCCAAAGTGCAATTATTCCTAATTTGATGTTTATCCTCCTTGCACGTCTTTTCTTCGTACTTCTAGAGATTGTCTCCTTTAAACTCCATTACACTCTGTCATCCACAAATTATGTTGCAACTTTGGCACACAACTGCGTAAAAATCTCCGTTCATGTCAAACTCTCCTTCTGCCCAAGTAAATTTACAAGCCCACACCGCCTACCACCTTGTGATGTGCTTGGGGCAACTTCCTTTTCTTTTCAACGCGCAATAAGCGGCAGTAGTAGCCCCTCTTCTCTTTTCCCTCTCTGTCGAAATCCCCTCGATGTTGTTGGGACCCTCGGGCAACACCACAGTTGTTTCTCATAGGCAATGGGGTTACGTAGATACAGCCACAGAATCCAGCAGTCAGGTCTTGAGAATGAGCATGACCTCCTCGTACAAGCTAAAAGAGATGTCGATCACAATGGACGGCAGTTACCGTGACAATACCACGAGTTCTCTCCCGGAATCGAATATTTTCCACACCCCGCAAATTATCGAGGACCTTCAATCGAGGCCTGATTGCATAACCCGGTCATTTACAGTTGCACCCCAAATCCCTAATATACAAACTCCACGAGGCCATCACAAAAACGACTACAAAACCGAGATTTCTAAACAAACAAGGGAAAAAAGAAATGGAAGTGAGATTGAAATAGGAAGTACTAAGCCTTTAAACTAAAAAGCCACCAACGTTTCAATTCTGCAATGTCGAACCACAATCACAGCCCTGATTTCCACAATGCAGTGAATACAACAGTCGAAAATTTCTAAAATTACAAAACAAGGAGGAATTGGCGCTCCTAACTGCAAGGTATACATTCAATCACGCATTGATCAAGTGATCAACAAACCGAGAGACCAAAGGCCAACCACCCAAAACGGCAAAATCGCATACAAAAGGGTTATATGGACTAATTTTTGGAACAGGCAATGATTAGTATACCACCCACAATTCCGAATGTAACAGACTCCCACAAATCCCAAGGTGCAACACCGAGGATGATTTTTTTCAAAAAGTAAATGCAGATCAAGAAGAACAAAAAAAACCCGCCACACAACGGGACACGAGGTTCTAATGTGCAAGTAGTTGAGCAAGAGCTAAATCCTGCTGCCTCACAAAAAAACCCTAAGTAGATATATCCAAATCCAGAATAACAAGTGCAAACTACTATAAACTCCTATGTAGTACAGATGAACACCGATTTTTGATAGAACCCAAGCAAATTTTAGCCACTTTCGGAACGCTAGTATGGATAGAATCCAAATTCATAACTTACAATTTTAAGTTATGATTCAAGTTCAAAATGTTCCTTTTAGTTACATTTTATAATAAAAGGCGCTGGGCATTTAGGGGTGAAAGAACGCAGCAACTCACAGACTTCATTCGCCCACAAAGAAATCCCCAAGAGTAATGCCACCTTCTAAGTGGTAAAAAGGAAACAAAGACAGTATCACTTCGTCTTCTATTTTCTTTTACCAGAATCTGCGCAAGCAGACGTAGCAAAGTGTATTACAGAGCCTTTGTCGGGGAGAGCTTGTTTCCCTAGGAACCTTCATATGCGTCATATGAATATATTCAACCAGGGACCAGATTGTAAAACAAAGTAACAAGTCCATGATGAAAAATATTGTCGAGAATGAAGCCTTCGCTTAAAAACCTTCTGTAAGAGCTGCCACGCGACCTTGCAGTGGTGGTGGAAGCTCCTCGACAACCTTCAAAATTTCCTGAAACATACACAAAGAAAGGATGTAAAGTAGGAGTTAAACTTGCAAAGAGGCATGCAGTAGGTATCATCGGATTAAGATGAGATGGTTAAGATACAGCTTCTTACCTCCCGTTTATAACGTGCAGAAAATGTATAAAAGAATAGACTTATTATGCAGCATATCTGCATATTTCAGAACCTGACAATCCCAAAAGGAGTTGCTGTCAGTACAAAAACTGCTCGTCTGCTTGCTGAGGGAAGGTTACAAACAACAAAACTAAAATTTATCGGAGCACATGAACAATAAACATGCAGTACATGAGATGATACTAAACAAACACCTAGCTCCTGAAAAAATATTCTCATCCCCGATGCTAATAGGGCATACCAACGCAATAAAGAAAATTACAAGATGACGCAGTCCCTTTCTAGTGCTCGATTAGTTAGCAACGTAGATAAGTCGTACCTCAAATAAATGTGTATGTCCATAATCCCGAGCATGTTCGATTGTGACAGCGGCATCCAAAAACGTGGTCTGCATTGAACGAGAGTTCAGATATCAGAAATGGATGCAATAACTAAGCCAAGTTGTGATTCTTGTTGCCAAAGACCACGGTCACTGTGCGAGGGATGAAGTCCTTGTTACAATTCATTGAATACTGGTTTTAGAAAAGGGGACTTCTGTTTTAAGTTAAAAAGAATTTACTTTCCAGCAATAAGACTGGATGGAGTTGAGCAAACAGTTACCCACAAAGACGTAACTGGAATCACACTGGCCATCGTATGTATACAAGAGACGAATTCTTGACATACATTCAAGTACTAGAATTCACCATATCCATAGAAAACATATAATTCTCCTCAAGTGTGACCCAAATCACGAAGGTCAGGTACAAACTTCCATGATTTAGAAGCTTGGCTTGCAAAGCATCAATATTGGCTTCGTCCAGTATAAAATCAGCTGTTGTGTCTCCAGTGAAGGCCACCTCTGATACCCTGATGGTGTCAGTAATCTACAAAATTCCAGTATCATGTTCAGAAACGGCGTCAAAACTACCTGGCAACCATACGGCTCTATTTGAGCATCCACCTCATTAAGTAGAAATAGGAAGTTTCAGGTAAAATCTAGAGACCCAAAGGTAACGAAATCCACATCAAGAAACTAACCTGCACACCCGACATTTTTAGATTCTTTATTTCGTCTCCTGGAAGACCTATGTATTCAAGGTTTTTAGTTTGTTTTTCACCGAATACACGATATATCCCTGCAACATACATGGTAAACCATCTATCAAATGCGTACTGAGATCACTTAGAAATTTAAGGGCCATCGTTGCAACAAGTTTGTAGCAAGATTCTAGAAACGAGTTTACAGAAATGTCTACAAGCGAGTACATATGCTCTTACAAGGCCAGCACATCAGCAAATGTCCATTAACAGTCACAGGTAAGCAGTCACGTAGTTCTCAGGAATGTGAGGTATAATAGTCTAATAAAAAAATGGATAGAAAATAAAATCACGTGTGCTCTTTGAAAATCTGATCAAAGGACAGGAGCTGAAAAGAGGCAAGACCTGACTAGGGACTACATGATACGTCTTAAAGCCTTCACGATCAAATTCTTGCCCATATCGAATTCTTCACCAACCTGCAGGTCAGCGTTAAACAGATAATCAAGACGTAGGGGAAAAAGGAACGGCGGTAATCAAACAGCATTCCAATCGCCTGACTTGATCCATCGCTAATCTCCCAGTAATCAAGTATAGGATCGAAGAGAGCATACCTACATCCAAGCCTATCAGCTGATGTTTCAGTTCCGATCCATCAAGCTCTCTGTGCACATCGAAAAGCTTCTCCACTGTAGCTTTGAGACATTTCGGCACAATAATTGTGGGAGGCTTCATCTTGAAAAGACCACGGGTCGCTACATACATGCAGATACCTCCCTGCGCGACAACAGCCAACTCCTGAGCCCCTAAACCCTAAACTCGACAAAACCCCTGAGTAACCATTCTGGCATCGGCATGGATGCGAGAAACCCCAAGTATGCGAAATGGATACTTAAATCGAGGAGGAAAATGGATACTGACAATGTGATCCATGTGAGCATGGGAGATGAGCAAAAAGTCGTGCGAGACCGCACGTTGAGGGCAGCGGCCGATGTCGAAGGCAATTTTGAAGGCGGGGAGCAAGATGCAGGTCTCCTGGCCGCCGACGGAGACGCCTTCGAGGAGAAGCCGTCGATTTCCAGGGCACCAGTAGAGGGGCGGCCAAGTTTCTTGGAGTTGGCCATGACAATGGGCTTTAAGGTTTCGGAACTGGGCATGGTCCGAGGCAAGTGGCCATGGAAGCAGAAGAAGTTCGGGGATTTGCAGAACAGACGAGGGAAACAGGAGGTTTGCACGAGGGGACGAAGCGGCAAAGCGAGCAGAGGACATTGGATCAATGCCTGCGATGGTGAAATTGTAGAGTGGCGGTGGACGAGGACGAGGTAGTGGGGACAGAATCCGTGTAACTTTGGTTTTAACTACAGCTAATTAGGTCTGCTCTTCATAATGCTTCATAAGTGGCTCAAATGGTAGGGCTACAGGGTGAGGAAAGGTACTAACTTGAGGTTACGGTAGGTTCCATTACAGGCAATACCAAAGTTGGTCAGCACCTCTTCCACACATAAATTTTTCTTTAATAAGTAGCAAGGAAACTTATAATTGGTTCAAAATTTAGGTGGGATGATTGAACAATTTTCTTGCTATTGAAAAAGTAGTGAAAGCGGAGTGAGCGTTCCCACCCCCAAAACTGTATCTCACCTTCTTGTACAATTCTAAAAAATTTAAGATTGCCAATTCCCCGTGCTGTTAATCATTGTTCCAATGCAAGTCACCAAGCCAATTCCCCAAGCTATTCTAACATCATTGGTTTCAACATAAGTCCCCAAACTATTAATCATCGTTCCAACACAAGTCCTCAGCTATGCATCATTCATTGTTGAACTTGTTAGTGATACAGGAGTTTGTTGTGACATCCAGATATCTTGTAATACACATCATTTGCAGTCCCAGAGAGCATACAGTGGTGTTCTCAGAAACTTGTTAACCAAATGAACTCCGTAAAAGGGTGGGCATGCTCCAACACACAAGCTCACTCATAAGTCATTGACCCCAAGCAAAAGAAGTAAAAATTCTAATTGAATTTGAATGTTGAATTTGAATGAAAGACACTCGGTTAAATGCAATCTCATAATCACAATCAACTTATTCAATCAGCAGTCTTGAGTCTGGCGGTAACAAACCGTGAGTTATCCACATCCTCGCCCTCGGTATTTGTCCAAGGGCAACTCAGGGAAATGGATATTATTGGTGATGGTAAGAATGATTTGTACTCACTGCAGAGCATTTTCTGTGTCTGTACAATAGATCTCGTCAAGTATGTACACTACTGCTCAAGTAGTAATAGTGGTTGACAACTAGAGTAACTACCATATACACCCAAGCTTATGCATGATAGGGGTGGAACAATTAATCTCATATTGCACGGCCAGAACGGCATTACCACTCATTAATATCAAGGAGGTGCAACCCCAGCCACCATCTGCTGCTGGTCGATCCATTTCACCAGCGTCCGCACTGGATAGCCTGTTGCAGTGCCAGTCTTCCGGTTCCACACTGGTCCAGCGATGTCCATGTGTGCCCATTCCGTCCCTGGATCCACGAACTACACAGACCAATTCGTTAATTCTCAGATCTAGAGAGAAAAAAGAAAAAAAAGGAATTAAGATAATTTCAAAAATTTCAAAAATGATGGATACTTATTGTAGGGTACTGTACGATTACGATGTGTGTCCTTAAGAGTTAGTGTAGTGACTTAGCAACGAAACTTGTCAAATGCATCTCCCCTTGAAACAATCAAACAGAACCACTTATTCTTTAAAATGGAGGATTTCAGTGAAACTTGAAATTTCAGTCCTAGGTTTAAGATCTCTGGGCACTTGAACTGGTCATTTTACCACTGCTTACTAAATAATTTACAGTCACTATGCACGAATGGAGGATAATCGGAAGTGTCGCATAATCCAAAAACTAACTGTGTCTTATGTGACCACTTCCACTCACCCGGTGAGAAGTGACCCCTGAAAAAGACCTCATTCTGTTGTAGTGGGATGTAAGCGAATTATGACCATCCATACCTCTTTCAAGAAAAGCGCTGCCTTGATACTACCGGCATCGCGACCGCTTGTGTTCACGAGGTCAGCAATGGGACTAATGAGTGCTTCCTTGTACCTTCATAATCAACGCTAAAAACAATCAGGTAGCCATTAATTAAACGGTCGGACGAAACTATCTCGGGATCAAGACGACTAAACTCCTTCCTGAGCTGAGCACACCATTAGATCATAATGAAAACCAGAAAGACAAATAAAAGTAAATTAGAAATAAGCCTGAAAGATTGAGATTCTGTAAAATACGGTTCAACGAGCGGCATCCGCCAGATCTTCTCCCCAGCAATCTGTGCAGCGGTTTCTAACTGTTGCGCCATTGAAGCACTAGGAGTGAAGTATCCTGCACCCAACAGATAACCAAAATTTGGCGTCAACTCTTTCATCACAGAGATATTTAAATGTATTTTGGAGTAAGTCCTTGTACTGAGAATGATATGGCATGGCTCAATTAACACCTAAAGGACCAAGAAGCCCAAATTGGGTCTCATGTTTTATTTAGCAGTTTTAAGTAGGTTCTATGTGGTCTTCCTTTTGTTTAAATTTTTTGTTTTTGTTTTTATTTTTGGGAGGGGGATGGGGGGAACAAGATATTCACTAATATAAAATGTAACCTCATCTGAATAATGGTTTACACAATATGATCAATTGAATTTGTCACTTTAAAACCATGAATCCTTGGTCCTTTGGAGGGTTGAAAAAGAGAGGTTGAGCCTTGGTGGTCGTTTAGTGTACTACTTATTAAAAACTTCAGCTACTTACAGTAAAAACCTAGGGTAAGGTCCATACCGCCCACATCATGTCCGAGAGCCACCACGCATGCTCCAGTCAAGGTTGCCAGGTCCACAATCTGTGCAGAAAATAAGGTTGAAACCTAATATAGATAAAATAGCGGCATACATTCGGAGCAGTTTCAGTCACCGAACTGATACCTCAAATTTATACCAGTTTATACCAGTTTTAGTTTCTAGAGCTCTGGGCACTCAGAAGTCCTCGTCAGAGCTCTAAGCACTTGAACGTCACAATTTGGGCGCTTTGAAACACATGATGTTAACGAATATGATCACATTGCTCAAAGAGATAAAGCACTTCGGATTGAAGAAACTTAAAATCTATTGAGCTTCCTATGAAAGAGAAGGTTCCTTCGTGCAAAGTAAAACAAGACTTCATAGCATCAAAAACATTGACTCATTGTCCAAAGTAGAAACATCGCTCCATTTGTTGAAATGGAAAAAATTCAAGGGAAACTGGGATCAATATAGAGCTCTGTGCATTGAATGTCACGAATTTTAGCCCTATGAAATGTGCCATTTTAACGATTATGAACATGATACTAGCAGAAAACCCATTTGTAGAGAGAAACTGGTATTCATGAATGCAGACCAAAAGCCACAAGGAGCTAAATGCTGCCCGGAATAAAGCTGTACAGACGACAAACTGACAGCCATAGAGAATGTGATTATTATTGATCAACTTTCCATGATATTGAACATACCGCATCCACACGGAGACGACAAGCATACACCAAGGAATCTGCAAGGGTCAGCCTCCCTTCTGCATCTGTATTATTAACCTGCATACACCCCCACATAAATCATTTAGAAAGATTCAATTACCTCGTAAATTTCGGTCCTTGATGACAGGCAAGCAGAATCAATTTTCAAAAACAGTAGCGGATTTATTCAACAAACCTCAATAGTGATGCCGTTCATAGCTGTTACAATGTCGCCAGGGCGCATGCCCTTGCCACTAATCATGTTCCTCGCATACTGCACTGATGAAGTGAACCTGCAGAACCCCACCATTGGTTCATTTTGTTGACGCATCAATTTACTCTTCCATTCATCCATACGTGGCAAGATAATAAATTCTATAACTCAGGTGGGAAAGTCCACGGAGATATGCGAAACGACAACAACTAGAATATAATGATCATGCCTCAATTCCCTTAGGTTTCAGGGCACCGATAGCCGACGCTGCTCCAAGAGCTGCACCAGCTCCGCCCATATCGAATTTCATCATTTCCACACCGCAATTCACTCCTGTCTTGATGTAGTAACCTCCTGAGTCAAAGCAGATACCTGCCATTCAATAGTAGGGTAAATTCCAACCCACAATGAATTTTAGTAATTAACTACACTCAAAACTCTTTATATCACAACTTTGGTAACCTACATGAATTCAGAAGTTGGCAAGCGGAATATGTCCAATCACTTGCGCTCGCAATAGCAAATATTCTCTGCAGTCTTTGAATGTAACATTGGAGAGTATGATAATAACAAGTTCAGAATGCATTTCGGAACCCCACCTTTACCAACAATGGCCACCCTCTTGTAGACCAAACCATCAGGAGGACAGTATTTTAAGTGGATGAACTTCGGCGGTTGATCTGAGGCACTCGATACACCTAGAAACGCCCCCATTCCAAGAGCCTGCAAAAACGAGTTCCCATGTAGGTCCAGCATGTAACTTGAGAGGCGAGGAAAATATACAACTCGTTCACTCTGAGACTCGGCACGGCCATAGGATATAATGCTAAGTTATACTGTCGAATCAAGAACTTCCAAGAGTGTTAGAACTTATAGGTTCATCAGAATGCTCACATTGAATCCCGCATCAAAGGTTACAACCCTCTCGCTTTGAACTAAAGCAGACTTGGCACATTTGTATTGACAAGCCAGGGCTCTAAGCATTGTAGACTAGATAATGCTCAAGAATCAAGAGGCTCAAGAGAATTCTTGAACATAATGATAAGTTATTAGACAGAACCAAGAATGTCCAGACTGTAGTTTTGATTGCTTCAAGGTCTAAGAACAAGGAAAAGAATTGAGGGATATGATCTTCTGACCAGCCAGTAAACAGTGATACTGTTGCATTGAATATCGAACTCGGCTTTATGAGAAAATAGCAATTATCTAATGGCTTTGCAAACACAACTAGAGTAGGAGAATGACTACCTCACAGTCTCCTTTTTCCAGAATGGTGCAGCTCAACACTTCACTATGTGCCATGGCAATTACTCACGGCTGCGTCAGCAAGGGCACCTGAGGAAAAACAAAACTCGTATAAACTGGAGGGTAAATTCCGATAAACTGAGTAGCATGATTCACTGTCAACAGCAGGTCAGGGAGTGCGACGCTTTTACTTATCCTTGGTACATACTGTGCTAACCAGAAACCCATTTTAACCCTTTTAAGGACCAGGTACTCATAGTTTGGATTTATCATATTGTGGGAAGTAAAATTCTAAGGGGAAACGTTTAAAATCCCTAGACTCAGCCAATTTCTGTGGAGTAGACAAAAGTGGAAGAGCATTGCCAGCACCTGGAGTCACACGTTGGCAGGGGCGGCCACCAGTTGCTTTGCGACAATAACCCCAGCAGTGATACATACAGCCCGCCGCAGGGCTTCATCTCGATCGCTCCCGGTGCCTAGTGACATCACTGCCACCTGAGTCAACCTCGACGGTTTGGCCTGGCATCATCACCAAATCCCACAATCCTCTTCAATTCAAACGGCAGACACACACCATCGATCTTCAACCTCTACTAACAGACAGATCCAACATCTCAATCAGCGTCACATTCTCTTGTAATTAAAGCACTTAACTATCAGCGTCTAACCTCAGGTTCCTCAGCAACCAGTCAGATTCATCACACTAATGCTGAAATTCATGGCGACCAACGAATTAAGGAACACAAAATATGCAACCTTCGGGAAGAACTTAAAAACGCTCAGTCACGAAATAAAATGCTACGTTCCACGACCGTCCAGAATATGAGACATAATTTTTTAAACACTTTTGAGTAGCTCGAATAGATTTTTATTTTTATTTGACCAACATATGCAATGTTCCAACGCAATGTTCTACATTGATTCTGGTGATACAGAAAAACCAACCCAATCTGCGTTATATGATCGATCGAATTGGATATAAAACGGATCAAAGAACATCTAAGAGTTCCACAACAGATATGCTATCAAGACTAGAGTTGCAGTTCTCAAGTTGCACGGAAATTCATAAATGCCTAGAAACAGTTCCGTTCTATTCAGATTGTTATTATGGAGTGAACAGTTTCATTAATAAATTTTGTATAAAAGTTTATATCACCAATTAATATACCTTACGTCCAGTAGCGATGGAGAGCTTCTCCAGGTCAATTCTTTCCTTCTCGACCTTTGCTATCATCGAACCCAGAATACTGTACACCTGTTTAAATGATTTGCACTACTAACTCAAAAACTGATCTCGTATAGCCAAAGTCTACAAACCACCTCCAGTCATACGTTTTATCTTATTAACTTATCGTGTGTTAAGCTTAAATGACGCAGACACGCAAGAGCATGACTCTTTAGAGCCAAGTATTATTTTACCTCGGATTTGAAGCGGGTGTCTTCATAGGTACCAAGAATAGCACCCGATGCAATTGATTCCACTGCCACAAGCTTCGAGGGCTCATCCATGAGACTTGTGTCCATGGCGGCCAACCCCATGCTGCACATCTGAGAGCCGTCCCCCATAGACAATGCATCAGAGGGTTACATGCCGAAAGCCCATGCTGGGTCCTCCGGCCTTACAAAAAAAGTCAAGAGAAGGACAACGCTAATAGATAATGACCTTCAGCTGTTTGGCGATTCGAGCTGCAGTAAACCCTAAAATACGCCAAGAATCCGAAGCATAAAGAGCAACCATGACATTTTGTGCTCGTCCCAATCCCACAAGTGCAAGCCTGCCACCCAGAAAACCCTCAGATTCGAGTACAAATCTTGACATGTCCTACTAGGACCAAGGATTCATGGTTGTAAAATAACCAATTCAACTGTGAAAAACACAATCCAGATTGGGCCAAAATTCATATCAGTAGAGAACATTGCACGTGTTGATCACGCAATAAGAAAAAAATTCGATAAAAGAAAATCCCCATGTGACCTAAGTAAAACTGCTGGAACAAATGAGGTTCGGTATTTTAAATGATGTTAACAGCATAACGAGGGAAGGCATTGCTGACCAACAAAAGAGAGCCATGTGAATATGCCAAGAGGCAGGACACATAAATTCAACTACTACCTTTTGATCTTGCTCGAGGCTAGACGCACTACGGATAGTTGTCCCAACTTCCCTTTGAAGTCATCCTCATTTGCCTGCACCATAACCAATCGCACATACATTAAAATCCTTCACAACTGTTTCAGAAAATCAATATACGATGAGTTATTAACAATCCCACGAGTATGTAAAGATTTGGCGGCAGGGGATGTAAACACACGTACGAGTTCTCCTAAGACCCCGCCCATGACATAATCAAGCTCCGCCAGACCTGGGTGAAGAAACTTGTCATCCTCAGTCCGAGCCAGATTTTCTTCAAACACACCAAGCGCCAACACGTCTCCTTCCCATTCATACAAAGCCCCGTCATGGGCCCTTATGTCCATCTGATCCACATTATTGTGAGAACTAGTTCTTCATATCATATTAGCACTATCAACTTACGATTCACACACGATCAAAGAACTTGGTCTCGATCCGAATACAGATAGCGCGCTATCCTAATTGGTATGGACGCATGAGATGTAATTATCAGGCACTCAAAAATTGGCATGTTTATATTCCTTAGAAACGAACCTGAAGAGTCCAAGAAGCCATGATTTCAGAAAGCGACCAATTAAATTTTAGGTGTAAAGAATGACCTCAGCAACGTCTGGGGGCGTGTGCTTGGTGAGGCCCAAAGTGTTTCCATCTGGGTGAGTCGACATCGTATTTAAGCCCTAGTGATTCCTATTCACATCAAACAAGAAACAATTAGGCACGTCATTGAGAAATCGATAGCAGGGGCACTTCGAATCCCTAAAAAACTGAATCGATTATCAGGTACAGAGAATAGCAAAAGACCGTCCACATATTCTCAAGACCAAAAGACTTAAAATCTACAGGAGAATCAGATTTTTATATTTTTCTAAGCCGTAAGAATAATCGGCAGAGTGGAAATCGACAAACATGATTCTGTCATTTGGTTCAATTGTGAAGCATTTGACAAAACGATGAACTTTTAGAATTGAATTAGAATGATTGAAATTCCTTCAAGAGTGTACGTACACACACACACAGACACACACTCATGATTCACTGGCCACCGACAAACATCATCACTATAGAAGTTTCCTCAAATGAACACACTACCCCAATGTCCACACATGCACAGACAGATTCGCAATCAACCTCAGTAAGCTTGATTCCGACCAAATGCATCCAACAAGTGTTTGGAATAGAGAAATCCCAGAGTCCAAGAAAGAAACAACTCAATGCATAATTGTGGAAGTACCTCCCTCACTGGCAGCCGCAGATGTACAGGAAAGGGAATATTTTGAGACAGAAAGTGCGTCAATAATTATTTATGTCGGAGTCAAAAAGCAACATACCGACCGTACGTTCTTTATACACCTCCAAATATGATAAGATAATGAAGGTAATTGCAGTAAGAAGAAATATGATATGATCATGGTGAAATCCAGAGGGTTCGAAATTCAAGTCCCTAACGCTAATTCCTTACAGAAGGCACGGTAAATCTGAAGTTTTCTGACAGATTCAATCAACTCATGTGCACAAAGAAAAAGTATAATCACAGCCTAACGCGTAACTCTCTTACCCTAAACACTATCAGCACCCGGAATCATTAAGTGACAACCCCGCCTACCACACTCGAGCAAGTAACCGTCAAAAAGAAAATCGGTTCCGAAAAAACACTGGCCCACTCGTCGAAAGGTAAGCGATCCCGAAGACTCTAAAAGCCAAGCAAGATCAACAATAATAAGCCACTACCCTAAACCACAAGATAGATGAAGTCAGAGCACTGTAAGTTAGGGAAGAAAACTTAACGATCTTAACTAATCTTCACACCCAAGCCACATCACCAAAATCTTAATGAACATTAGCCAAGTGAAGCACAATCTCACGAAAACTACGCAATAAATGACCGGGAGAATGCACCTCAAAACAATGAACGTCTTCAAGAATGTGTAGGAAAACAAACAACCAATTCTACTCTGCCTCAAAGGAACACGAGTTCTCGACACCGAATCTCTCCAAAGAAAATTTCACAGAATATTTAAGAATAACAGCAAACCATTTTGTCGCGCAATTGCAAGAACTGAGCGTATAATGCAACAGAAAGAAACAAAACAACATCGAATCTCCACCTACCACACAAAATTCGTCAAGAAGAAAAGAAGAATTAGCAAGCAAACCATCAATTTGCTGCAGTGCAAGAAATAGCGGACTGAGGATGACCGATTCTTGCACACACACACACACACACAAGAAGTAATGTGGAACAGTTCATCATACCGGAAATCTTCAGCTCTGCTCTGGTCCTCCGTCACTGTGAGTACGATTCAGCGAACAGTGTGGTGAGTGTCCTGTAGGTATGGTAAGTATCAATCGTAGTCACAATCCATCATTATCATCGTCATCATCCAGAGCATCGACAATGAACACAAGTGGACGAACTGGGGAAGATCCAAGACTTTGCAACTGTGGAGTGCGGCAGCATTAACGTTGCCGAAATTTCTCTACAATATCATGATTGTTACTGACGGGCTCTAGTGATGACTCCTTCAAAGAAAATTGTGAAGCCGAAGAAGAAAGTGTTAAGAAAGGAGAAGTTCATTCGTCGTCGGAGATGCAAATTTTTGCTTTTACGCAAAATCGGTTCAAAAATATTGCCCACTCTTCGTTCGCGAAGATTCTGTCCCCTAGTGCACAGCCTCAGAAAAGCTGGACTCCGTCTCGGAAGCCACGCTGCTCAAGAACTACCTGTTCCCTTCCTGTTCCCTTCGTGTTCTCATTAACTATACCTTTCCCTGCAATTACTGTGGGGGAAGGAATTAGTGGGGGAAGGAATTAGTGAATGGTTGTCCACAAATATCACAAGATATTAGGGCCGCTTTAAACTACAGTGGAGAAGTGCTTCAGTCGATCCAAAAGTTTTGTCCAAGACATAGCTATTTCAAGCTATTGGTGAAGTTGTAGTTCTTCAGAGGCCAAGTTTCTTGTCCAGGGGTTTGAGGTCGGACAAGAAACTTGACTTCCGGAGAACTCCCCTTCTATAAATGTGTTGCCACATAGGCGGCCATGTCATTTTCTCATTCATACTCAAAGTTGTCCACTGGACAAGTCTTGGTCGTAGTCTAAACTCAATCCGGTGAAGAACAAGATTTGCTCCAATCATATTGCTCCATTTTCATAAAATTCTTGACAAGTGCACTTGTCTACCGTAGTCTAAAGTAGCCCTTAGAGTGAACCCATGAACGTCACACTCTAAATGATATTGAAATTTGATATTATAATCTTCATAGATGGAGGCATGTGCATGCTACGTATCAAAAAAATATTCATATTTCTTTTTGTGAAAATATGGAACTATTGCAGTTCTTTGAAAGAATGGTGTAGGAAATTCACATTAACCCTTAGAAATGCAAATTTGTAGCAACAAATTTTGTTGAATTTCGTTTTGTGTAGAAGATACGGCGATTACACAAAGAATTGAGATCTTCATAGTTCAAACTGTTAGCCTAAGCTACTAGTGCAACAGAGCAAGTTAACACTTATATTTCGAGGAAAATAAACACTAAAAATAAAAAAATAAAAAATCCTCCTCTCTCTTTGGTTTTCGTTGTTCTTCTAATGGCAAACAACGTGGGAGCTTATTTGTTTTTTTGTTTTTTATTTTTGTTTTTTATTATACACTTTTTGGTGTCCATTGAGTCTTAACACAAAAGTTGCTTTGTGGGTTGCCCCATTACATCATTTGACGTTTAAGGGTCAAATTCAAAATAAGTTGGATAAATCTGAAAATTTTGTCATTCGCATACATTATAGTGTAGAACATCATAATGTAAACCAAAGTTCTAGGTAATTCTATAATTAGTAAATCAATTGACTATGGTTATAGATCCAAAGCTCAAGTTGCAATAAAATATGTGATTTTAGGAAATTTTCAAACATTCAAATTGGAGTAGAAACTAGACCTAGTAAGCTTCATTTCATTAGATGAATTCAAATTCAAAAATGATCATTTTTATGGTTAAATTTCAAATCAAACACAATGAGCTAGGACGTACCAAAATACACAAGGAAGGCATCTTTCGTTAGTGATTCATTTTTAACACATCCTCTTGCACATACAGATTAATATCCTCTTAATGATGGAATTTTAGCAATAATATGATGCAAACACACTCAAAGAAGTCTTGAAAAAACTTGGATGAAAAATTGTTTCCAACTACCTTCTAAAGTTGTTCGCATTTGTCAATCACATTGAAAGTGTCTACTTTAGCATTTAGGAGATTACCTAAATGAGAGTCAAAAAAAATACACTCTTTTCAAACTCAACTTAAACTCGTTTTGAGTTAAAGAAAGGTTAAAAATGAGAGTAAGGTGAGTTTGAGGATCCTTTAAAACAAACTCTTACAAAGCATGAGTTGTGGGACTCCTGAACATGAAAGCGTTTGCCTAAACCTACCTGCTTGAAACAAGACCAATTCACTATCTACAAAGAATTTGTGACAATGGAGTAAAATTAATGTTAAGACTCATCATTGACTCCGCATACAACTTGTGTTGTTTTTCATAAACTCTATTAGAGTTATCAAAAAAATAACTACATCTTTAGAGCATGTTCGACAATTACTCATTTAACATCTAGTATGCTTCTTCGAAGATGATGTGGGAGAATTGAAAAACTTTTTCAACAACCACTAGGCGCATCAAAAATAAAGAGCATTATTCAATTACATATTACTACTTTTGTCACCATTTGAAACAATTATGATGTTTGAGAATATATTTGTTAAACAAAACATCATAAATAAGAGCATTGCCTTGTCAAAGAATAAGACAAAATAATTGATGTTAGAATCACCACTTGCCATATTTACAATCATTAATGTGAAATTATCAAACTCCACACTCTACACTATACAAGGCATTTATCATTTAAAAAAATAGCATTGATGAGTGAAAATAGGTGTTCATAGGCCTGTTCTTTAAAACCTCCTCTTTGTTTTACTTTTAACATCTCTTTTGAACTATGTGTGTATGGAATAGTTTCTTTTCACACATTGTTCATTTGTAGACTTTCAGCTTGGAGCTTTAATGCGGGAGGAGTTAGAGCTATAGTGAAGTATGAAGAATAATGATAGGGACTTATTTAGATTGTCTATCGTAGACTAGTGTTTTATCTATTTATATTTCAAAATGCATTTGATAGGAATGCAACGTGAGTTTGGCAAAACAGTCCCTTTTTAGATTGATATTTTGGATAATAATATCTTTACTGAAGACTAATTTGAACATATATAAGGGGTATTTTGGAAGGGATCATAAACGTATTTGATTCCAAAGTTTAATAAGAGTGCACTCCTTAAGTACATTCATCTTATTTTTACTCTTTTTAATTTGTAAAATACTAAAATGAACTCTCTAGCTTTAAAGTTAAACATTTGATTGTTATACCATCTTTTGTTATTATCTCCATCATTCATACTACTCCAAATAAAATTATACATAATGTCTATAGGATTATAGGATTATAGAGTCTAGTATATATTATTTGTCAACAAGAATCGTTGGTCTCTGGAGATTGTCGCTAGCACTAACTAAATTTTTCTCCCCATCATAAAACATTGTCAAACTCCTATATAAATTTTCCAAGTTGATGTGGTTTTTTTTAATTGGTTGGGTAGTCAAAGTGGAGTGTAGATGATTGAGCTAAAAACAATTTGTACATTAGATCTTGTTAATATTAAATTATCTCAAAATATGGGCTTGTGAATCAAACTTCAATTCTAAAAGATGGTAAGTTGAAAGACTTAGATGGCGAGACCTCTTTGAATAATTGCTTTTGAAATAAGAGGTGGCCATTTTAGGTTAGCAAAGTTGTCTTAAAGTCCATTGTGGGCTCTAGCCACATGTAGAAGTATAGATGCTCCTATGTTTTGAAATTTTCTAACACACTAGAATTTTATGTAATGTAACAAAGTTTTTTTTTGAGTTTTGCAACTTGAATTAGCCATATAATAGCGACAAACCCAAATGTCATCCAACTCACAAATTAGTAATGGATGCCACTATGTGTGTACTTTGAAATTTGCCCTTAGGAACTTGTAGGGGAGATTAATGGAGCATCTCTCACATGAGGAATTTAATACATGCAAAGTTTGAATCTCTTTAATGATAAAGAGTTTTGTAACTAGTCAAAGAACAAAGGAGTCAAATTTTCATTTTTTTAGTGCCTGTTGAAGCAAAATCCGGTTTTGCATTTCTTTCTTCTTGAGTTATTTTCTAACTTTACAAATAATTCTATAATTTTAAATTTTGAGTTGGTTTTTTAATTGTAGATGTCTAATCCGTTTTGTACTCCCACTACGTACTAAGAAACAGGAAGCAAGAAACTAAGAAACAACCTAATTTAATGTATAGACTAGTATGACTTGTGTTTTTGCGACAACTGTATAGGTCAAGTAATGCATCAAGTATGTTAATCTAGTATGCCTGAAAAGGTCTCAACAAAGAAGAGGCACCATATCAAATATGTTTATGTAGCGTGCGCAAAATGGGCTTGACAAAGATCACACAATGTATCAAGTATGTTTATCTAGTGTTTGTGAAGAGGTCTTGACGAAGGTCAAACAATGTATCAAGTATGTTTATTTAGTTCTTCATGATTCTTCGCGTCAACAATTCATTCAAGTGAAAGAATTGATTCTCAATATTAATCATTTATTTCATTTCAAATTAAAAACTCATAGCTTTCACATTGTACGCCGAAAAGCCACAAATCAAAGTTTGTGCATTCCTCTTTGTTGAGAGCTTTTGAACTGTGCCAAGAACACTCTCCGGAACCCTTGATTCATAACTTCTCAACCGTCTAAAACAATCAAAACAAACAAACAAACAAATAAACAAATGTGCTAATGCATTACTCTAATTGTTTGCTCCATTTGAAGTGAACATGACTCAAATTCAAATTATAGTAGAGTTATTCATAAAGTCAAGCAAAAAGTTTTACAAGAGGAAGGATGAGGCAAAATTGGTCATTTAACTTCAAAGGAAATGAAACAACTTCTGGCTCCCTATATTTTATTTTTTGACCAATGACAATGCTCTGCATTAATAAAGAGATTCGAACCTTGCACCTCACTAAACTAAGAGATCCTCCAAGGGACACTCAAATTCCCATAAGAGAATCTCCATGTACACCCTCCCCCCACACCACCTCTAAACTCTTGCAAACCAAATGACTTAAGACCACTTAGGAAAAGAAACTTGGCCTCCGGAGAACTCCAACTTCATCACTTGCCTAAAATAGTCATGTCTTGGCCAAGACTTCTGAACCAACGAGTGCACTTCTTGACCGTAGTCTAAACCGGCCCTTAGACTACGGTGGAGAAGTGCAATGGTCAATAATTGTAGGAAAATGGAGCAATATGATCGGAGCAAATCTTGTTCTTCACCATATTGGGTTTAGACTACAGTCAAAACTTGTCCGGTGAAGAAATTCGAGCATGGATGAAAAAATGACATGGCCGTCTATGTGGCAAGACTTTTATAGAAGGGGAGTCCTCCGGAGGTCAAGTTTCTTGTCCGACCTCAAACCCTCGAACAAGAAACTTGGCTTGCGGAAAAACTCTAACTCCACCAGTTGCTTGAAATAGCCATGTCTTGGGCAAAACTTTTGGATCAATGGAGCACTTCTCCACCGTAGTCTAAAGCGGATCTTAGTTCTTTAGGATAATTTGTGATAGGAATCTCTAAGCTAGGGAAAAAAAAACAAAAGATAATAGAGTGACTCTATCCCTCTTGACTTTACCAATAACTCTTAATTATATCATAAAAAAATGCCAAAAGCTAGGACAATTTTTGTTTTAGTACATGATAGCAGGTACTATCAGAAGTACCATGCCTAATGCACCGGGAACCTAAAACCAGATATTGGACCAGATGCGATTAATACATGGACAGATTGTTATAGTCATCCGGCTATGGCTTCATTGTCAAGTAGCCATCATGCAGAAGGATATCCGTATCGAAAATACACAAAATGTGACAACTCTTGCTAATACATACTGAGCCTGTGCTTGCGGTAAGTATTTCTGAGTATTCTAAGTTGTACCCAGCTCCCCATATGGTTATGCTAAGAGCATCTCCAATCGTGATGTGTCAAAGGGCAACGTGTTTGACGAGCCCTCTTGGTTTTTGTTTGGCTGAGGGCCGGTTTATACTTGGGGCTAGATGGAAGAGCCGGCCGGTTGGATTTGCCTTCAATCCAGCCCCAATTTTTCCATCTGGCCCTAGATAGTGTAAAGCCCTTGGGCCAAATTTGATGGCCGGATTGCCAATTTATGAAATTCCTTCCATCCGGCCCTAGGTAGTGTGAAGCCCTTGGGCCGGATTTGAGGGCCGGATTGATAATTCAAAAGCAACGATGCAGACAGAGAACAAGCAGCAAGTACAGAGAGTCCTCAAGAAATAAAAATAAAAATCAATTTGTTTTTATCAACCGTTGAGATTTATTTAATCCAACGAAGAAGCCCCATCCGGCCCTAGATGAGGAAACCGGCCACCCCAAACCTCGTCCCAGTTGCTCCCTTGGGGCCGGATGGTTTGGCGCCAAAACCATACCGCCTAAGGTGACACGTAGGATGACTTGTAGTTCCAGCCGGCCCCAAGTATAAAGCCCTTGGGCTGGGTTTGGAAAAATTGAACAATCCCATTGGTTCAAACTTGGAAAGTTCCGGCCGGCCTTCAATCCGGCCCTAAGTATAAACCGGCCCTGAGTCAGGTT
The DNA here is from genome assembly GCA_963971425.1 of Bryoerythrophyllum caledonicum. NCBI lineage: Eukaryota > Viridiplantae > Streptophyta > Bryopsida > Pottiales > Pottiaceae > Bryoerythrophyllum > Bryoerythrophyllum caledonicum. The sequence goes on along the minus strand of CAXARX010000528.1, from coordinate 4,771 downwards.
GTTCTCGGCACATTGTTGCATCCACGCACGCCCTTCACAAATGCTTTATATCCACATTTTGTTGTATTTAGATATAGACTAACACGTATATTGATTAAGCTAATGCAATTTTAACCAAGCTTAAACTGCATTTAAAAGTAGAGTTGCGAAATTAAAGTTGTAGATCTAAGAAAAACAAAAATTTCAAAAGATCGCCATGTCAAAAGTATCTTATTTGAATCTCAATCCAACAAGTTTAATTTACAAAATATTAACATTTTTACTTACTTACAATCAAGTTAAGGAAGAATATTTAGTTTGAACTTCCAATATTTATAATAAAATATTAGTCATATAATTGCATTCATTCGTCAACATAACCGACCGGATTTAAATTTGAAAATGTACAACTTTTTCATTTGTAGATCAATTCCTAAATATCCCTCCAAATAGTAAATTTTAAAATGATTTTTAACGGTTTTCTTCAAATTTGTCAATTTAAGAGAGACATTGTGATCTTCAAGGATTACTTTATTTATGTATTTATTTGTTTGTCGCTGAGATTTACTTGCAAACTACACACTCAATCCAAAGGGACCAGTAAGTGCAATGGAAAAAGCAAACAAACGCAACCAATGAAAATTTTACAATAAAATTTAGTTTTTTGGCAAAAAGTTTAGGATTTGTGCTAAATTTTCCATCATTTTTTCCCCATTGAAATAGCCCAAAAAATAAATTAACCTCATGTAACCAACAAAAAACGCCCTAGCTAAACCAAAACATCATCTAAGTATTATACATTCAACACATGAGTATCAAAGAAATAAACTATGAAATTGATCCTTCCCACTACTAGAGCATGTTTGCACATGGAATGAATTTAGCGGGATGAATGAATCTGGTCTAAAAGTGTGTCTTAATTCATTACTAAAACTCTCGCAAACAACATCACTTTAAATGTCAAGTGGGAACATACCTTTAGTAGTTTCTTTTTAAATTTTATTTAAAAGGTACTTTCCAAAACTGAATAAAACTAACCATTCGGAAGGTGGGTACCGAAAATAGTAACGATCTATTCATGCATCAATCAATCAACACTTTTTAGTTTTCTTCAACCATGATCTTGTCACCCTGATCCCCAACAACACTTGATTTTCAGCCTATATATACACCATTGAATGAAGGAGACATTTCTCCTTTATATTTGTTTACAATTTAAACTGTTTGCATGTTTCCTTAATTCTGAACAGGATGTGGTATAAAATCCAGTCGTTGAAGGCTTGTTTTGGGGGCAGTACATAATCACATAACAGTAATAAACCCAATGAGCATATGACTGGGAAAAAATTGCTTTCAAGGAGCTTTCATGTCAACATTGGGTGAGAATGGAAGACATTAGGGTTGCTTCACACTATGGTCGATCAAGTCGAGAGGAGAGGCGGTGGGAGTTGAGTGACCAAACTATGTTGAGAGGTTAAAGGATTGGGTTGAAAATAGTCCATAAAATAGAATTGTTGGAGGTTTGGGAAGGTCATAATGTGAAATCTCCAAAGATCAAGTTTAACCCTTAAACTTCACAGCAAGTCCAAAGGGCTTGCTCAAATAAAGAATCTTGAAGAAAAAAGTTTGTTTGACTCAATCATTTGCTCCAAAAATTTAAGTGGAGAAATATGTAGGAATCATGAATCTAATGCAAAAAGTTTCATTTGATTTGGCTTTACGACGAATAAATGACAATCAATCAAAGTGGCAACATGCACTATTCATAAGAGTTGGTGCTGAAATTGTGTAAGTTGGCACAAATTTCGAAAATTAAATTTTAAAAATCGTTTTTAATTTACTTTATTTTAAATTTATTTTTTATTCCTCTTGGACCTCTGGCTGCACAGCTTCCACTCATAGCGCAGGGGCGCTGATTTTTTTTTAATTTAATTTTTAAATTTTAAAAAAAAATTTATCTTTAATGATTATACTTTTGGGTGCTCATGAAGTCTCAATAGTGAGATTCTTCAAGAGCTGCCCCATTTCAGCCCTCTTGACGTTTAAGGGTTAAAGTCCAAAACCCACCTTCATAAACCCTCGACTTAGGCGGCCATAGTGTAAATCTTCTAAAGGCTAAACCCAAAGTTCAAACCCATACTATTTGCATGAGTTCTATTTAATTTTTTTGTTCATTAAACCATTGAATTTTGAAAATTTCCACTCACTTTCTCTAGTCATGGATTGTAAAAGGAACACATACTTGTTCCGCTTTCAGTTTTTACGATCATAAAGTACATGATTGTGGGCATTTTGGCATTGCTAAAAATTGCAATTTCTCAACAAATGCCAAAATGATGATTATGGTGGTTTTCAGTATACGAGGACGGAGGGTGAATTTTTAGAGAAAATGTTGGCAATTTCAGAGGTATGAAGGATTTTTGGAGCACATGTTTTTGGGGTCATTTTTAGATGGTGCTTTTCGGAAGCGGATGACAATGAGTACATCTACATTTCAATATCTATATACTCTATTGGGGCGTGTTTTGAGAAGGAGAATACGACACATTTCAGAGAAAGTATTAGTGTGGAGCGGAGAATTGTTGTAAATTTTTCTCAATTAACAAATGGTAATTCTTTGCAAATGATTGGTGATTTGTTTGGAGTGGAAATAAGTACAACTTCAATCATTGTAAGACAATGTTGCAAAGCTATTAGGATTCATTTGAGACCATTGGTTTTTAAAAAGCCAACTGTTTGTTGGATGAAACAAGGAATGGAGGGTTTTGAAGAACTATATGACATTCCTTTTATTTTAGGGGCAATAAACGGTAGCCATATCCCTATTGTAGCACCATCTCAGGATCCTACATCATATTATTGCCGCAAAGGATATTACTCATATTTATTACAAAGGATTGTAGATGGGATTGTAAATTTTCGGTCTATGATTTTCATTGGGTTGGTAGAATTCAGGATTGGGCATTATTTCATAAATTTGAAATTGGGAAGAATACTGTGAAAGGTGCATTTTTATATTACAAATTCATCGGGGATGTTGCATATCTTATGATGCCTTGGTTTTATTGACCATTCAAGGGAGAAAAAAAAGGAATGTTTAGAAGAAAAGTTTATTGGAATTTCATCTAGTCTAGTACTCGTATGGCTGTAGAAAGAGCGTTTGGAATTCTAAACGGAAGATGGCACATATTATTGAAAAGAATTGATATGCCACTTTGAAATGTGCTTGATATTGTTAGTGCTACTTGAAATAACAAGTTTTCTATAGATTGGGCAAAAGAGGTTAAGACAAATTCAAGAGATAATTGTGGGAGGGACGGCAAGAGTTCTTTTGAACAAACTTAGAATTCATTGAATGCTATATGTTTTGAAATTGTTTACGAGGGTTTAATTTTTTAACTAAATTTTCCTAGTTGCAAATATTTTCTTTGTAAAAACTAAGTGTAAAGAGTACTAAAATCTCAACTCTTATGTTTATATGAGTGAGCACATAAGCTTCTATATTTTAAAGTAGAGTTAATTGAAAGGAGTGTCTTAGAAGTGACACTCACCTTGTACTCCCTTTAAACTTGTTTTTAAATTCAAAAAATTTGCAATACTAGCTAAAGGTGAGTTGGAAAATAATATAGCAAGTTTAGACTATGGACCAAGAGCTATATCCAAAAAAACACGCCACACTTCATTGTCACACTTCATAAAATTACAATTCTTAAATCTCTTGGGCTTTTCACTAGGTGTAAACTAATTTGAACCTAGAGGAATAATGGTGAATCATCAAGATTGAATTGATTTTTTTTTAATGTATGTTTAATTACACTAATTAATAACATTAGACAAAAAAATGAAAAATACGATAAATATATTAAAAATTTTAAAACAACATTTCTCATGATTAATTCATGGTTTTGGAGCAAGAGATATTTCTTTTTTCAAAACAACTTGGACTATGAAACAATATCCAATAATAAACTTTATAGGACTTTTATAGATCGCAATGCCATTAGTCATCCGGATTGATTTTTCTTTGTTCTTTGTATTTAGTGTAAAACTAATTATCCCTTATTGAGTTTATAATTCAATTACACATTTTAGAGGAGTATAGAATGACTTCTTTGTTCTCAATTCACTTGAATGATGGTATTTTTAGAGTTTGGTTTTCTATATTACATCAGATAGATATGAGACCACATGTTATGGAAAGTTTAATTAGAAAAGAGCAAGGTTAGATCAGGAATGACCTTGTAGATTTTTTGGATAGTATTTAGATTGCATCACAACAAATTTGGTGAAAGAAATCGTAGCCTAAACGAGATCATTTCTTTTTACCATTGTTTTGTATAGTTCCAAAATGATTAAATTCCTTTTATTTTTCAAATTGCAATTTCAATTTTCATAATCTTAGAATGTAATGTATTGTTGAAAAGTTATTTTCAAAGACTTTCAACAACATATTGCACATCCCAAGATTTTTAGAATTGCAATTGCAATTTGAAATAAGAATAATTAGGACTCATTCTTGGAGTGTACAAAATAGTGGTGAAAAGAAGTACAAGCAATTTTAGGTGCAGTTTATTTTTACTAAGCTACAAGTTACAAAAACTCTACTAAATTGTACTTTCAAATATTATGATACATGCAATATTATGATACATGCATAGTATTGATGTTCACTGTCTAATTGTTCTTCTTTCATTTTTAGTTTTCCCTCATTGTTTCAAAAATATTAATATTGCACCATTCCAAAAATAATAACATATTGTATTTTTTTAATGTCATGATTATAAGATGAGCT
>CAXARX010000527.1:0-20470 GCA_963971425.1 Bryoerythrophyllum caledonicum | reverse complement strand
CTTGTCTAGGGGTTTGAGGTCGGACAAGAAACTTGACCTTTGGAGAACTCTACTTTTTAAAAAGTGTTGCCACATAGACAGCCATGTCATTTTTTCATCCATGCTCGAAGTTCTCAACCGGACAGGTCTTGGCCGTAGTCTAAACCCAATCCAGTGAAGAACAAGATTTGCTCCAATCATATTCTTCCATTTTCCTACAATTCTTGACCATTGCACTTCTCCACGGTAGTCTAAAGTGGCCCTTAGGACCATACTTGGTTATGGAAATCAGAAGATACTTGGCCTTTGAGTATCTACACTCGAATATTATGTTACAAAAATAATCAAGCAGTAGCTGTCACAAGTGACAACATATAATTTATAAAATTGATTGGTAATTTAACACAATGAATTGGGTGGTTATTCCAATGGAAGGGGATCTAAGTATCAATGCTATGGATTGGTAGCCCTTGACTTCCTTACCAGTATCGTCCTTAAAAGTATCGTCCCATGAGGCCCTTGAAGATTTATGACAATAAACTGAGGCTCCATTCTGCAAAAACGGGACTGAAAAGCGTATCACTGAGGCTATCATGTCACTCCAAATTCAATCATTCTTGTCATGCAAGTCACATTGATACTTGTCACTTGCAGTAAAATATGTGTTCCCCCGAATCATTATTTTGCTATTCCTTATAACTTAAAATTCCTGTTTTATGATTCCACCTACTTGCTGGTATATGTCGCTTTACTTGGGGTGCACTCTACGTCCACTAGGCTGAAGCATGTGGGAGGACTTGAAGGGTATTAATTGACCCAGTCACACATATTGCACACACACGGAATATTATTGTTCAATGAAAGGTTTGTGTGTGTGTATGTAGGGGTCATTACATCCAAGTCATTCAAATTTAAAATTAATTCTTCAGAATTGCAGATTTTAGAAGAATGAATAAAGAAAATTTTGTTTTCATTCATGGCAATAATCATTATTTTTTTAATAGACAACTTCTATTAGGTTTTATTTGTAATATATTTGTCACACCGGGGGTAGTCACACATCCTCCACTGAGAAAACTTCTATGAAGATTGAAGAATGGGATGAAATGAGAACCAATAGAAACAATTTTCTATGGAGAATGTGTAATGATCATTCTTAAGAGAATGGAGAAAGAAGTACATGGACGGTAAGAAAAGAAGCTATGTTCACACACGCCGCAACATAATACTATACAACAACAAACAGTAAGAAGTGAAACTGTTATCCAAATATTACCCTAAACCACCGCCGCACGTAAATGTTTCGCATGCAAAATATTCTTCACGCCCATTCTCCACCCTTGCAACGAGAGAAACCAATTTCTCAATCTTCACAAAAAACCCCTCCCACCATTGCCGCTTGTTGTGCCATGCACGCATTCTCCATTCTGAGAGAATGAAATGAAGGATGCGTGACTACCCCTATTGTTTCACTGTAGATGTCTCCTTCATATTATATGTAAACAATGTTTCTAATAATGTATTTTTTGGGTGAGTACAAATTTATTTGAGATTTTGCTCTTAGATGAACACGTGTTCAATATGTTTTTTTTATATTGAAAAACAATAGAGTTTTGTTTTCATTATTATTTAAGGCCTACCTTGTGCAATTAGTATGTATTGCATACAATGTGACTCTTATAGAACAATTTTGACTAGCTTGTGCATGAATGCTATATCTTAAATATGGCATATAAGGATTGTTAAATTTTTTGATTCTAACGTAGACTTAGTACCTAACTCACAAACAATTCTCGTCAAATCAACATCAAATGAGTTTTGATTGTTAATTTTTTAATATATTTTTCATGTGATAATTCAAACCTTTTGTAAAGAAGATGAGACAATAATTTCCATACATAAGTGATGCATAGATTGAAAGATAAAATCATGCAAAAGTGAGCAATCTAAGTATGACTAATTTGTGAAAAAAAATTAAATAAATAAATAAAATATATATATATATATATATATATATATATATAATACTTTAATATTATTATAAGAAATTGCTATATGTAATGTGTTTTTTTAACCAATCCTTCATTTAATACCTACATGATAAAATGGTTATGCCTTTTCACTTTTCTTGAGATTAGACTTTATAATGGAATAAAACAAATACTTTTGAAGAGATTAACCCCTAACTATCCCTAGCTTTTTGGGGCTTAAAAACTTCATTGCTATTGAAGTGTTATAGGTGTAAAGGTAAGTGAGATGTAGGAATCTCAACCATACATTCACTCTTGTAGTATACATGTTGTAGATGATGTGAATCAAATTTAGAGTCATTTGGCCCCAAAGATTGTAAGATCTTAATGTTTGAGTGTAGAAAAAGGATAGTGAAAATATCCTAGCACCTCAATAGTGGAGAAATTCGTTTTTGATTTCTTTCAAATGAAAAACCTTTAAACTATAACGTGGTTCAAAAATATCATGTAAACACATAGGTACAATTTTATTTTATCATAAAAATTTGATGTGTCGAATACTAGATTTGAAATGCAAAAACGTAGTCCCAAAAGGGACCTATTGGACCCAAAAAGCAAAAAGTATCCAAACTAGACCCGTGCACTAAGAATATTCTCAAGCATTCACAACAACTCAGATTGATATGAAAATTCTACCACACAAACAAGACATCAAGAGAAATATAATCCAACAAGTTTTATTGAAAATGGACATTGGATGCAAAAGATACAAGCTGCCAAAGTTGCCGCTTTCAAAATGAAAGAAACTGCCGGGAAAAAAAAGAAATCTCACTTTGAGGGGCTCCCAAAAATTCAAAATATCTTGGATTTCTTTGAAATTTGTACCACTAAAACTAGACATCATAAGGGAAGTTTGTAGAAAATTTCAGTAAAATTAGACATCAGATGCAAAAGTTATGGCTCACCAAAGCCAACGAAGTGCTCCAAAAAGTTCAATACATGGAATGCATTTTATATTGAATCTTTGCAAAAATACCGATTGTAAGGGCGTTTAGCAATTAAAGTAAGGTTAGTGTGCGATTTAGAGGTTTTGAACTTTTTTATTTGTACTTGCATACAATAAGACACACATTTAAATTTTGCACACATTGAGTTAATACCTTCATGTATACAATCGCCAAGTCCATTTTACTAAATCTTAGAGCTAACTTTCATTTTGGGCATTTTCAAAAAGTTTCAAACTTGGACATAGAGCCAATAAAAGCATGCAAAAAAATTTGAACACGACAAACATGTAAACCCATTTAGAAACCAATGTTTTAGATTGTATTAGATGAAATTTAATGGCAAATGAAAGAAGAAAAAAGAATCCATCAAATTGTATTTTATTTGAGGAAATTTTCAAGTATAGAAATCAAATAGAGATCCATGACAAAAAAAACTCCTTACAAGTATAGAATTTTTTCATGAATGACCTCAATTTTTTGAAAATGCTTTACATCACATTTTTGTATATACAAATCACAATTTTTTTTTGAATATTTCAAGTATGGTCTTGGCTTAAATCAATTTCAAGTCCATTGGAACATTTTATTAATTTTTTTTTGGTTTTATCATAACACATAACCTTGGAAAACAAGGATTATTAGATTTTTGGTCATGGAGGTCATATTTTGTGCCTAGAGGAGACCTCACAAATGAAAAATAATAAGAAAATTCTTTTTAAGCACTAGAAGAAACCCGTGCCAAATCAAACAGACATATTTTGACATTCACGTCAATTATTGTTATGTTTAATGCCAAATCTAACATATTTATATTAGATCTGACATCAAATGCAACATTAATTAACTTGAACGTCAAAAAACGTCCGTTTAATTTGACGTTGGTTTCATCTAGTGAAAGCTAAGGAATTTACATATCGATTGTGCAATAAATATCATAATGGCACTTGACTCATGATTTCTTGACTAAATCTGTAAATTATCATCAACAAGCCCTCTAATTTTTAATATCAAATGCCGCTTTAACAAAAATCACCAAAAATTTAAGATTTTGCCCTCTGTTATGACAATTGGTTTAAATTGAAAAGCCTCCAACAATGTCGAAATGGACTTTTGTAGCTATTGTTTATTCTGAACTACTTGTGGTTTTTTGTTTCCATGGATTTGATACCATAATTTTAATTGTTTATCAATTGGCAAAATGACATGTATTGTCTCATTTAGAAAGAGGATTATTGAGGAAGAATCAACACTAGTAGAAATATGATCTTTTACAATTCTATTGTCCAGAATAATTCATCGAAAACCACTCATAATTTTTCATAACAATTGAAAATGAATTGGTTAAGGACGTGGTTTGGAATAACTTGTTCAAACCAATTGTTTTTTAACAGTGTAGTCATTCATTGTTACTCAATGTTAAATCGGTTAGTACAGGGGGTGTCAAACCTCAAGGGAAATGTTGTCTGACTAGTGGCTTACTATCATAGTCACTTACTAGCATTTTAAAACTATAAAGACAAGGATCTCAATATCTTAACTCTATAAATGGAGTCCTAGACCTCTTACCTAACTCGTTATTGATCTATAACTCACTATCATTAACCTCTTCGTTATCTTACTGAACTTTTACCATGAACACATCACAATTCTTTTTCTCAAGAATTCATAATACTTCAAACACACAACACAATTCATATCTAACCAATAGATAATCCTAAATATAATTTGCGACAATAATTCCATTACTGACATAAGAATCACACATTTGTAATCTACACAAAAGAAAAATAGGAGGACCCTCTGAGCGCTCCTCGCTTCTGACTTCCTCGTCTGATTTGCCCTCTAACCGTCTTCTTCTACCAATTTATACTTCCTTCCCTCAAACCCTAATTGCCTAACTGTCCTCGTTATCTCCGTAACTGCCCATTTCACTAGGTTCCGTTGCACTGACTACAAGTGGTTTTTAACTGACTAAAACTGAAAATCAAAATTGGCTTCTACAAATGGCAAGAGTTGTTTTATGATTGGTTACAAAAAATCAAATTTCTACTAGTGCAACAAGGCTCTTTTGGACAAAGTATATGCTAACAATGGAAACTATTCAAAGTTTGATTTGTTAAGTGTGAAGAAGAATTTGAATTGTATAGCCAATGACTTTGCACTACAATTATCCTAGCTTTAAGCAACCGTTAAACCTTATTTACAAAAAACTAAAAGTTGTTGCAAATCATTTACAAACTAATTAAAAAATAAAATATCTACTTTCAAAATTGGTGACAAAGATGGCTCATTTGGAGCCATGTCAACACTACTAGACCATGTGACAAATTGGACTGCCAAAAACTAGGGCTATTTTTTATTCAACAATAAGACAATTCAGTTGCTTATGAATTTAAGCAATTCAATTGCTTATTAGTTAAACCTACCAAGACCTACAGTTGTACAATTTTCCACATTTCACTCTTAGAACCATATAAGGAGTCAAATACATACCAAAAACAATGCAATCGCAAGTGCCTTGCATAGAAATTGACAACCAAAAAGAATATAAGGTCAAGAAAGTGCTCATTTACCGCAAAAACTAGGCAAATTAGAATTTCTTACAAATTTGCACAATCAAGACATCAACAAGCACTTACAGAAACCACCAATAAATGTGATGAATGAGCCGCAAGAAGTGCAATAATATCATATATTCAATCCTCATAAACCTCCATTTGTCTAATGATAACTTGTTGTTGAAGTTTCATGCTTGAAGCTTATTAACATTTATAAATTGTATATACGAAGTCATTCATTGTACCTTTGGACTTAATTTCTTTTGAAAATGTAATCTAGTATAATAGACATAGATAGTGAAGATTTTTATACTATTCCACTAATGTTGTTTGAACCAAGTGATTTACACCGACAACGTTAAGGTGAAGAGCTTTTTAAAACATAAGAACAATTGTGAGAAAATGAACCATTTAGACCATGGTGGGGTCGGCGTCACTCATGCGCTTTAAAATGAGGTGGTGTTTTTGTTGGCTCCTTTTGTCAAGGACAAGACTAAAACTAATTATTTGAAGCGTATAATAGAGAAGTAGATGGTATATTGAGCTATGAGCAAGATTGCAACATAACTTGAGAGAAAATGAGTTGACAAGAGTGAAGAATACCTCTTCTACTCCTCATCTTATACTAGAAGGATAGATGGCCACGAAAGTCTACGTGGGCCATCTAACTAGAAGTCTATAGAAGTCTAATAGACTCTAGGAGTCGCTATTGTCAACGAGAGCATCTAACAACTACGGGTTGCCACAAACATGTCACGTTTGTCAACCAAATGACCTCTATAAATCCTATATGACCTCTAGTTTATACCTACTATGACACAAAAGTTTTAGCAACTACTAGTTGCCGCAAACAAGTCGTAATAGTCAAACTAATGGCCCCTAGGACCTCTATGTGACCTTTGAAGGTTTTAACTATACTCGTACGTAGTTTACTACTTACCATAAACTAGATAAAGTAACTTAAATACTATTACTGGTTGTGGTATGTTCGTAACACCTTTGAGCTACGCAAGGCAAGCCGTGTATAGGGTAAGCATGCGGAACAATCGCCCATGGGATTTGCAACTACTCTAGCAATACATCCACTCGAATGGTTCATAAATTCCAATGGCGAGGGTCATAAAAACTTCAAACCCTAATAAATGCCTTATTAAAAAATTCATTCAAAACACCCACTCTTGTCAATCCGTATTGCCACTTTACAAGAAGGAAAGCTATAGAAATAATGTAAGCTTCACTTAACAATGAACAACCTTCCCTTGTCATAATCAATTATGCCAAAAAAGAACTGTTTAACTATAGTTTGAATCCAATTTTTTTGATGTGGTATATATTTTATATGACTTTAAGAAAATGAAATACATAAACTCACAAGTTGAATACATCTTGATGTTTGAAAACTCTACAATTAGATTGCTTCATCAACTAATACTACTTCACTTTGATTAACACCTTTGAGATTTTTGAGTGAAGTCATTCCCAAAAATTTCACAAGAAACTTTGACCATTTTCATAAAGAAACAAATATTACTACTAAACTTTTGTTTATAATATATCACACGTCCTAAGATTCAATCAATCCATTATGATAAGAGGGCCCATTTTTCAAGAGTCAGCAAAACCACATCCTTATTTCAAAACGCGTGAATAATGAGAAATGACCGGAGGAAATAATATCTACTAGGTGATCACTGGTGATAGTGATGGACGTTGATACCAACAAATGAAGGCCATTTAGAAGTTGTGTTTGAAAGATGTTTTCAATAAAGATATGGAGGTTCAAGTTTCGTTCCAATTAAAAAGCTTTAGTTACTATCCGTGGTTACAAGGTTCAAAAGCACATTTGACTCATGGAAGACAACTTCAAGTACATTGGATCTTTGCGAATATTACTCCTTGTAAACCTTGTTGCTAGAGGGGACGTGATGTAATCAACATATAACCTCTACAGTATTTTAGAACTTTCATAACCATTTTATAACCTTCAATCGACTTTTAAAAACTTTCATAGCCTTACACAACCTTCCACAAATTTCTATATCCTTTAATAGGTTTTTTGAAGCTTTTATTAACTTCTTGTAGAGTCTATATATAGTCTTCCAAAAACTTTTGTAGTATTGTAAGATTTTCCAAATGCTTTTGTGAAAGTTTACAAAAGACCTTAGGTGCTAGTAGAAATACAAAGCAAAATGATATACTTATCATTTTGGCCAACACAAGTTTTGAAGTAATCATCATTCTTGCTTTGTTTTGTATCTTTTTTAGTTATCAATCTAATTCAATATGCCTTTTTACTTTGTTTAATGGAGTATAATAAAACCTTTTTAAAGAGTTTAAATGAAAGAATTAGTCAATTGGTGAAGTGAGACAATCAATTGTTTCAACATTGTCAAAATCAATGTTATAGATACTATATCGAAGTATCATTCTAGTCATTGTGTCTAAATTTTTTGCATCAATCTCCAAATTTGAAAACATACAAATTGATGTCACACCACTCAAGCCTTTTGCTCTCTAAAAGAAAAAGCATCATTTCACAAAAGTCTATGTCAAAGTTGACAGCTACCTTTGAAATGCTACAGTGGTGTACTTTCAAAACAAGAATCCTCGCCATAGAAAGTGAAATCAAGACATGGTGACAGTTAGTAAGAGTTTTGGGAACCACGTGCGACGAAGGTATAATATTTGGGAAGGGTACTACATAATTGGAACATTATAAGTACGTTATAGAATATTTTGAGTATATTCTATAAAGATTCTCGAATTATTCCTTGATTGAATTTATAGTATCTTATCTTATATTAAAAAAATTATAATAACTTAGAAATTTTCCTCCCAATGATTTAAAAACACCATATCTTTGGTTGCACATAGTATCTAAAAATTTGAAGACTGTCATCTCATGAAAATCAATCTATATTCAAAAAATTAAGAGACTTAGGTTTGGTAAATGTCGTGCAGTTGAGAAATTTTAAAACAAGTATTTATTTTTATTTTTCCTCGCTATCCCTCTTAAATTTGATTCATAATTTGAAGAGCTTTCTATTTTTGCATAAATTTATTCTTGCCATTATAAAATCATAGTATGTAGTTCTCCACAAATGCATTTATTTATTTAATTAAGTAATTTTATATTTTTCCTCTAGTTACAATGTTAAATGATATTCATAATTATGATCAATTTATGATTGCAAGCACGTAAAAAGTTTTATAACGATGGTGATTGTAAGGTCTCGTTTACAATTATTTAATTTACTTTTGATATTATTTCTAATGGTTAAATTGTATTTCTTAGTTTAACAAGATGAGGTCAAAAATTTATTGCAAGAAATAAAAACCTATTATTTTAAAAATATTATAAATTCTTTAGATAGGAAATCTTATGTTGTTTGATTTATTACATTGCCTAGAATCATGTTAGTTAGTTCAACCTCTTTTGAAACTAACTATGATTTCATGAATTGTTAATGATGGTATCCCAATTTTTTCAATCTCATGATTTTCTATTCTATACAAGTTCGAGCATTCCAAGAGCAAGTTAAGAAGAATCATGTACAGATTCAAGCAAGTCTATTGCAACTAATAAATTGTTTGTAAGTGAAATGAAGTTATTTGTCAGATTAAAAGGTCAATGAAATGAATTTCTAAACCTTAAATTAAATTACGCTTTAAAATTTTTATAAACAACTTATGAATATTAGAGATTGAAGTACATATATGCATGTATAGGAACCAAAGCTTTGATTCCCAGTGCACAATTTGTATTAATTGTTGTAAATTTTGATACTAATGGATATAAGTATTAATTACTTGGTCACACTAAGAAAGTATATGATGGATGATGATCCATTTTGGATTGCTTACAATAACTTGAATCCAAATTTTGCAGTGGTATTTAGTTCTTAGAATTACAATAGACAAGTATTCATTTTGCGGTTTAAATATTTATTGCTCCATGCATGTTTGAAGTCCTTTTGAAATTTAGCCAATTGGCTTTGAAATATTGGAATTAATCTTAGAAAAACATTTAGATTTTGAGAAATTTCCTTAAATAATTACAACAAACCAAACATACAAGCTAAAAATAACTAAAATAATATACTTGAAATTGTAATGTTTAAAGTAAATCCATGTAGTTCTTTTTAGCTAAAATTTGACTTTTGATAATTGGGGCAATATCCCTTCAATTTAAATTTATGTTCTTATTTTTGAATTTTTTTTATGAAGAGAATTCTAAAAGCTTTTAAATGAACTGCTTTGGATACTAAACAAATTCATACTAAGATATTATAAAAAAACATCATGGAGCTATAAAATGTACTAATATTTTAAGGTTTTTCTTTGTGTCCTCAAGCAGTTCAATTTCTTTTAAATTGTTCCGAAGTTTTAGTTCACTCATATAATAGAACCAGTCGTCTACTTTCATTACTATTTTGCAACAATGTGTTGTTACAGTAACAAATAATACGGTGTCACAAAAGAATGAGAAAAACAAGCCAATTAATCTATACATTAAATAAGGTTGTTTTTTTTTTTTGGTTTTGTTTCGTTTGTTTTGTCAATGAGATCTCATGAACCGGGTTTTGGGGTCATGTGTGACTGTGGTATTGTTGAAAAGTGTTCAATGAGGAGGGGTGCATGGACTTTGTTTTGTGACATTCGGACCTCTGCTACAAATTTCAAAGTATATAAATGGCTACCAAAAATTATAGAAAAATAAAAAGTAAATGAGACTAGAGACAACTAGTGCTACTACCACTTCTACTCAACTAATACTTCTGCTCTACTAATACAATCCTATGTATAGAAGACATTTGCACATGCTATGAAACTAAAATTTGCCATTATTTTTAAAACAGTTGAATTGCATGTGAACATAGAAATTCATAGGAATATTAGTATCTTATACAACTCTTTTGTTGAGTCTTTGACATTCTATTCAAAATTTGAATCCTCAATAGCTAATGTGTAGCAAGTATGATTTTAAATTTTTTTACTAGGAGGTTTAAAAGTTGATAAAAATAACATTATTTTGCATTCTTCAAAGTACCAAATTTAACCCAAAAATGCTTCATGTTGAAGTGATATACAATATACATGTGACCGACAAATTATCATAGTGAGTGATAATAGATAAATTGTTTAGTGTGAAGTTTGAAAATAATCTTGCAAGACTTCTTGGACTATACTCTACAATAAACTATTGAGATAAGTTCGATGCATGTTTCAAAGGAATCTTGCCTTGCCGAACACTTTCTACCAAACCATTTCGGTTGACTATTTCCAAATAATTTTTTTAATGCCATTCCATAAAAAATTAAGCCCCTTCGGATTAACCTGTCCTTCAGTTAACCTGTTATTTAGTGCCACATGCTCTTGTTAACACAAATCAACTCTGTATTATCACGCGCACATCGATGAGAATAAAGAGCTCCGAGATGTACTTTTCCTGCCAAAAGTTCCAGTAAAACTTTTACATGTGCAAAAAATTAAATTAAAACCAAAAAAAGAGGTCTATCACAATTCACAACACAGAGAGAGAAACGGAATCCTGTGGAATCTGGAATGCAAAAGCCCTGCAAAGGGGGGGTGCACTCACTGCGTGTGGAGAATTGACACTGTGATTGCCGCCAAGAATGAAAGGTTATCAATCGGCCGGTAACCGAAACCGGATCCGACCAGCCAGTCAGAAAATCTAATGCAACAAGATAAAGAAAGGCCGCAAGAGAACATTGCAATAATCAGCACTGTAGTATAACTTATCTGTGTGAGAGTTCAGTTGTGCGGTGCAGCGGTGGGGGTGAAGGAACTATTCGCTATTAATATCACCCGGAAAGAAAGAGGAAAAAAGGAAAAAAACCGGAATAGGAAAGTGTGCAGCCCGGCCAGCGCCGGCGTGACTCGGTGGAATTCAATGAGGTAGACAGCACGCAGGCAGAACCAGACAGAAAAGGGACTACTGTAGACACAGAGGAGAGACAGAGAAACGAGAGCAAGAAGAAGAGCAAGCGCAGCGCCGTCTGCTGCAGAGCAGAGCCTCAAGACGAAGACGTCGATCCGTAGATAAGAAGCCCTACCCACCGTATAGTTTGAGCGGGAGGCGTCTGGCGTTTGGCGGGGGCGGGGTGAGAGTGACAGGGGGTTTCAAATTGCTCAATAGAAACATGGAGCCCTATTATTAATTGTTGAGTCGATTGAAATCGGCCCAATTGCTGTGTGTGTCTCCGTCCATGATTTGCTGCTCTGTTGACGGTTTGACTTGTTGGGGAAGCCATGGATCCCGTCATCAATGGCGCTCATGCTTCGGAAGACGACGAATGGGGTTAGGCTTCTCTTCCTATTCACGTTTTTTTGTCGGTTTTTTTTTTGACAATTTCGTGTCTGTGTGTTTGTTTCTGCTGGCGTCGGTTGGATTCTCTTCTTGCTAACTGCCTATCGGAGTTTTTGCATTTACAGATTTGTGATGCTATTCTTTCCTTGTCGCTTGAATTTTTATTTGCCTAGAAATGTGTTGCGTTTCTCTTTCGACTTGCTGCCTTTCGATTCTCATAAGTCGTTTGCGAGAAGTTTCATTACATTCGCTTTCCGCCCCTACGATTAATTGATCGTCGGCACTGTGTTGCTCACTCGCCAAAGGTTTAGAGTTTCAATTCGCTTTGTGATCTATTGTACTCAGTTTGCAATTGTCCAATAATGGAGAGGTATTCAGTATGCGGAGTTTTTTTTTGAGAACACGCTAAACCACAGAATTGAAATGATAGGGGTTTGCTTTTCTTTTTCCCCTTGATTTTGATAAGATGGCTGCTGTGATTCCAAGCGATGGAAATTTCCTTATTGGGGGTTATATGTGGTCCTGTGACTCGAATGCCTCCCGGCATCTACTAGTGCATTAGATGCCTTGCGCGCTGAAGGTCTTTAGTAGGATCTTCTCGAATCGCGCTTAATATTTGATTCGTTGAGACTGGAAATTTGGTACACTGTTATGGACACTGGAATCAAGTAATGTTTAGCATTTGTCTCGCCGGTAGTCGCTTTGTACAATTGATTTAGATAGTGAGGACAGCAGTGCCATTAGTATGGTTGCAGTGAAGCACGGTCTTTCTGCTCCTGAGTAGATGTTGACGTGGTCCTTCGCACCTGTAAAATGTCAGTTTTCTGAAGGACAATTTTCTCTGGTCTCACATATTCAAACTTTAGTAGGTTTATCAACGTGGAGAGTATGCAAGAGTCAGGTCTCTCATCATTGATTCGGTTGATGTTCCGGTGGCGCAGATGCTGACGGGTTTGAGATTCCAAGTTTAGACGCAGGACGGCCAGTAGAGCCCAGTCGAAAGGAACGATCCGAGGAGATATATCGACCTTCTCATCAGAGAGTAAGAAACTTAAACCTGCACTCCAGTCTACTAAGCGTTCATGCCTCTGATTTATTTCGGTCCTCCTAGTATTTGTGCTTCTGTAGCTTTCTGTAAATCAAATATCACCAATTCATTGTTTGAGGACTGATGAACGCGTGAAGCTTGTACATTGAATCAAGTCTGATCCACATGGGTTATAATGATGATGGGAAGCTCACACATGTCAATGTGATTGAAGATTAAACTGTCAGTATCCGTACTTTACGGATGTACTGTACCCTGCTATTACGACAGGAAATTAATGTCGGGAAAAGAAACTGACGGATATGTGTATTTCGTATCAGTAGATCATTACTCTCCAACCGTGTTTTCTTTTCTTAGACTTTTATGAAGACTCAATTTCTTCTAGCTAGTTTTCGAATGTCAACATGGTTCCTCAAGTTGAAAAGAGATAGATTCATTTGGTAAAGACTTTCTCTGGTGATACAGTCAGTGTGTTAGCCCCCCAAATAGTGCACCAGTTATCTGAGGCAGGTTATGTTTATATTCGTTGATTTTTTGTGATAAGAAACACCCCATTCACACTTTGGATAGCTCTTTGGCTTTGGAAAATTGGACATGCATGGGTTGGTCTACAATTTATTCGGAGTGTGACTGAACAAAATAGTGTAACCCAGTTCACGGCCCTGAAAACAACTCAAGCTAGTGTATTTCCTCTTCGTAATTGCTCATCGTCATTGCACAATCCATGCATGGTGACTTGTGAGTGGATTGCTCTATTGAGAGTCTCAATGTGACAACCCATGCACGGTGACTTGTGAGTGGATTGCTATCTCAATGTGTGATGTTGGTGGGAAAGTACATGATGTGCCCTATAATGTTTGGATGACCTTCATTGTGCAATTCAGAGGTTCTGGTGGAGATGCTCTAAGAGGAGCTACGTTGCTATCCATGTAATACTGGAGTTGAGAGCTTTGTTTATTGGTTGATAGCATTTATTGAATTTTAGATTACACGCAAGACAACTTGTGTTTGCAGATTGATAGTCAATGTTATAAAATGTTCTCACTTCCTTGCCATGTGTGTTACTGACACATCCTCTTTATTTTGAATTTCATCTTTTTTTATTGTTATAATGGCAGTCAGTGACGGGCACTGAACACATATACTTGGGACCTCACGGTGCACCTCCACAGTACGGTCGTGGTGGCCAAGACAATTCCACTCCGAACCGAAAGCAACGCCTGAAACAAAAGCTGAAGGATGCTGAAAGGAAAGCTTCAGCCTCTTCTCGGGAGAATAAAGTGGAAGTTCTTCAGGATTTGATGGGCAGTAGTAAGCCTGGCTATGGAGTAGGACCTAATCCTCGTGGTGCAGAGTCCGAGTGGCTTGATCCATACTGCCACGAATCTCAATTTGAACGCCCAGCAAATCGAGCTTGAGGTTGCAGTTCCAATTCGGAATTTAGTTAAATATTATTAGCTACCAGGTTGAGTATAATAGTGCCATGTGGGGAGGTAGTTAGTGTGATTGTATTTACCCAATGAAATCAAAGGCAAAAAGGAAAGAAAAAGAAGCAAGCACCTTGAGCATGAATTTGGATTTTCAGGAGTGGACCAAGGTTTCATTGCTCAGAGGAAGACGGTTTTGTTGAGTCTAGCAGTTTAGCTACTTCATAAACCTGGTGCTCGGTTTGGTTAGAGTCTCTAACTTACAGTTTTGGCTTTAGTAGGGCTTAGTGAGTAGAACGTTCACTTTTTATATTAAAAAACGAAGGAAGAAAATGTCTCTAGTATCATGTTTCACATTCCAGTTTAATTTGTGTAATCTTTGCATTGCATTTTTCTTTCTTATAGTTCCATGGCACGGTGTAGAGTACAGCACAAATGGGCATCTCTGAACCACAGTCAGGGGAGTTCTGTAGAAATTTTGGTCTAAATCCGCCAGTTTCTAATCACGCTTGGAAATTTCAAAATCTGCCTGGAAGGGAGCTGAAACTTTAAAAAATTTGTCAGTTCATTTCCTAAAAATGAAGTTTTCTATTGGATCAATTGGCGTCACTTTTAATTTCCATTTGGCAATTTTCCGGAACTTTGGATTTGTGGTCGGTTTACACAATTCTTTCTACATTGTGTTGCTTTTAAGGGGGTTTATCAGAATTTTGTAGCATCCCTGGCAGCATTTGAACTTGGCATGTTGTCCCTACCGTCTTAGGGCTTGGGATTTAGCCTTCCTAAAATGCACGGATCCAAGAGAGGGTCCATGCATTTTGGGGAGGCTAGTTAGTACGTTGTCGTGCTGTAAACATGTACACATTGTAAAAAGTGTGTTCATTTAGATTTTAGAAAGATTCTATGATTCGGAAAAGAAAGCTTACTGATGACGTTTCCAATGGCTTCAAGGTGACGCTTGTTACCAGTAAAATTGATAAAAAGTTCAAGCCTTAGACAAACATCATCAGTTTCAAGCAATCTCTTTCATCCCATAGAACTTCTGTTTGGATTTGTAATTTGGCTGTAGAATGTCGAGTTGGAGGGTTTTTTCAGAGAGTCAAGATGAAGAGTCTCGGCCAGAGGGAGAACAAGAACTCTCATTATCTCAACTGCCGGATGAACCTCTTTCACCATTAAGGCTGGCACCTCCACGAGAAGAAGGTGGGCCTTCTCGACCGCCAAAGCAACCTCGATTGGAATTACGATGGCACGGAAATCTTCAACGTGACGCCCGTGCTTTGGTAATCCTCTTGCAAGTTGGAAGTGTCGAATCCGGCGGTCGTGAGGTTACGTTTGAAGGATGTTTCGAGGGTCTCAACAGTGAACAGTATTTGTACTGTATTTCAAGGCCCATCGAGGGTAGCCGCGGCCATCAACGATGGTTAGAAGGTCCAGTCAATTCTTTGACTAAGGCGGGGCGTGCCGAATACATCGCGAGAACTGTTGGGCGCACCCTCGAATTTTTTAAGATGGAGTGACGATTCTTTTTGAAGCTGTGTTTTTTACCTCCGTTTTGATAAGTTGTAGGGTTTAGGTTGTTGATTTTGGAGTTTGTAGAGAGGTTGAAAGGAAGAAGGTTAGAATTAGTTTACCTTCTTTGTTTTTGATATTTTGTTTGGTTGAATATAAATTGTAGAAATTACGTGGATGAAGGGATAATGGATGAATAGATGAAAATAGGATGGCCAATGAAGGTTTAGGAGCCCATGTGGCCATGATAATGGCTGATGTGGCCTCTTTGACCAAAGTTTTGGTCGAATGGATCATCTTCTTCCTTTTTTCTAGGATGTGGAAGTTAGTTTTTTGGTGTGAGTTTTGGAGAAATGGGCTGATGGAGAAAGGCTGCAACTTTGAGCGACCATATCATCTGTAATACGAACTATTTTGAAATGAAAATTTGAGGGTTTGTTCTTCTAGTTTATGCGCTTCTATTGGCATCTTTTATGCATGATTTGGAGTTGTGAGAAAGAAGTTACAAGCGTGTGAGTGGAGGAGAGTCTAGTGCCACCCAACCAAAAGGAGCGGAGATTCGAGCGGCCACCAAAGTTTGTAAACTTTGCTCAACTTCTTGAAATTTAGAGGTGTTATAGAAGCTTGTCTTGTCTTTCTATGAACTCATTTCTTGAAGCAATCAAAGCTTTGAAGAAAAAGTTATAGCTCTTGAAGTAGAGAAGGGTATGTTACTCCTTTTATTTGGGATCCGAGGCTTTGTGAAGCCATCAAATCTTCTTGAAAAACTTTTAGATAGTAATATTCCTAGTGAAGATAGTAGAATTTGTTAGCTCTCTGAAGAGCTATTATTTTCTTAGTTTGGTGTTGAATTGCAAAAGTTATAGGCAGTGAAGCGGAGGAAGGTCTGCTGCTTTTGTTTTTGAGAGATTGTGTGAGGTTTGCAGGTGAATACACTTTGTGTATTCAATTTTCATAAGTGTTTTTGCTTAAGTGTTGTTTGGGGAAGAGGATCCAATTTGGATTTCTTGGATTTTGTATTGGTACCTTCCCTCGTGGCGGACACAGTCCCGTTTTGTGTTGTGGATAGGCGCTTTCAATTCGTAGTTGTTTCGTGGTGGTGAGGTCGGGTTAATGGCCGGCGAGACCATTGAATGTGTACCAAGTGGGCGGTACTTGTTTTCCCTTGTAATGAGGCTGGGTTGATGACCAGTAGATTACAAGGTTTGGTGGTGATACAGGTGCAGGTGCAGGTTGCCCTTACCCTGTAGATAGTTGGAGGTACCCAAGTAGTCATTAAAACTACTTGGAGGTGTTTACATTTGAGGCTTTGGGCCAGCGGTAGATACCAATGAGGCTTGTTAGCCTAATCGACGTTGGATACTACTAGGAGGCCTCGGGTCTTAAGTGTAGACAGGGTTTTACGGTTACAAAACAAACCGCGTTTTTTAACGTGCCATTGGTTTTCTTAAACCAATCTTAGCCGCAGCTAAGAACCCCGTGCTTTCCCAAGGCAAACTCTCTTACCCCGACAACGTCACAATCCCACAACACACATTGCATAAGCAAACATACAATTATGAAGCAAATATACAATGCAGCAAACATACAATGAAACAAACATACAATTATGAAGCAAACATACAATGCAGCAAACATACAATGAAATAAACATACAATGAAGCATCAAAGTTATGACTTGCTTCCCACACCTGCTCAAGAGAAAGATGTGTCGCTAGGGCTAGGTCGTCTCTCTAAATCACTTAATAAGCTGCTAGATTAGCATAGAGGAATTAGTATTTTGATTCATTCTTCCACAATAGAACAACATCAACTAGAACATCTTCATAATCCTCATCAGGCCCTTCTAAAGCAATCCTCAACATAGCCTCCAAATTCCTAGATCCTAACCTATTTCGAACCCTAGTTTTAAATAAATTTTGCACAGAGAATGCTCTCTCCCAAGTCGCAGTGGACACACATTGCACTCTAGCTAATTCAGCTAGAATGAGTAAGTTTGGATACCTGGTTTGAAGGGAATGATTCCAAGTTATCGTTCCCCACAAATCACGGAAGTTTTTGTCCCCCCATTCAATTGTATACTGCAATTTGAAGGACAAAAAATCTTTTTTACATGCACCAATGTTGACAAACGGAGGGTAAGAAAAACCAGCACGCGATCTATCAACTCCATACAAATTTAGCAATGAATCTAGCTCAGTCACCCCCCAAGACTGTAACCCTACTTACTTGGAGGGCATGTTGGAGGGATTTAATATCTTGAAGCAAGATATGATGTCGTTGTCAGAGAACCGGGCATCTAACCCTGCACAAATAGCTTCAGCAAAATTTCGTTGGAATTGGAGGGCCTCTTGTAAGTCACTCCCCAAACCCGAGCGTTTCATTTGAAATTCATGGAACATGTTTCCATGAAATTCAGATGCTAGCCTCCTAAAGTGACCCCCAAGCGGACCATACTGAGGGAGGACGTAGTAGCCTGTATCCTCATTAAAAGTCGACACATTCAAGTCAGTGTTCTCAACAATGAACAACATGCAAATCTGTGCAATTTCTGTCCTCACTATACTACCTATGGTAGAAACATCGATAAACTTGCATTGGAAAACCTTTGACAGTAGAGGCAAACAATGCAAAATATCAGCAAGAAAAAAAAGAATGTTTATGAACTTGAAACTCAGACACCTTAGACAAAATGGCAGCAGCGGTACCCAATTCCCGATCCTCAGAGTCACGGAAGTAGCAAAGGACTGACTCTAGCGAATCACACAACGAAGTCACTGCCTGCCATCGACTTAGCCACCGAATCTTGAGATACCGTTTCATACTTCTACGCGCATCAAAGAGTTCAGCTTGCAAGGCCACCAGCGCGTGTTTGCACTTGCTAGACTTGTGAAAAAATCCGGCTACGGAATTCAAGACTGAATCGACTTCACTAGATATGGCCTTGCAGTGGGCGGACTTTGCAGCGTCTAGGGCTGCCAGGTTGGTGCGATGTGCAACGCAGTGGCATGATAACAGGTAAGGATTTACCTGTTGCTTGATGCGAGTTGCTACCCCGCCATGCGCTCCCACCATTGTGCTCGCCACGTCACTGCCGAACCCTACGAACTTGTGCAGGTCCAGCCCCCATCCCCACAAGTGCCTGATGAGTGTCTCAAAAATAAGTGCGGCATCCTTCTTCCCCCCTTCGATTTCCAGCAAGCCTAAGAAAAGGGTAACGGGCAGTCCCACCTCGATTATAGTTGCAAACACAACCAAATGCCCTGTCACACTTATGTCAGTAGATTCATCGACCATAACACCAAAGAAAGCAGAATTTCGAACTCGATTGATAGTTTTCTTCTGAATCACCAGTGATATGCACCACATGAGGTCAGAACAAGATTTCTCATCTCGGTACATGGATACCGTCATTGGAGCTTTTACGCTCACCAGCAACTTGCACAATGTTGGGAATTTAGCATACGGTAAGGATTGTTTTCCTACAAAGTAGACTGCTCTCATCAGTGATGAAACAACCTCATCACAGGCTTGCTGGCCTTGCACAATTGCCTTTTCCATGAATTTTTCACCACTGTGCATCGCCCAGGAAAGGCGTCGATGCTCAATGGAGCGAGCATGGTTATGGAAGGCAGAAACTTTGAGATTCCTGGACCCCTCTTTTGCGTAAGTGGATCGACCTCCCTTATCCTTACATACCCTGAAGAACACTCTTCCAACCTCTCGGCAGAAATGTATCCAATCGAATTGCCTGGACCATTGGTCCTTCCAGTTATTTTGAGCAATCTCTACTTCACTCATAGGCCGAGTAGTCGTTGAATCAGCAGTTGAAGGACCACCAGACATCTTGGAGTCCGATGACAACAACTCCACCGGCTGCTCCGCCTCCATCTCTCTCGACTTTGAGAAAAAATGATGTCGCAAGGATCTTTGCCGTTTTGCCATGACAACCTACAGGCCACAACCGACAACCCCAAAACCCACAGCAACATGAAAAGGCTAGTATGAAGTAAAACCGTAAGCCAAAACCAAAGACTACAAAGTACAACACTATGAACGTGATTACGTGAACACAACAACAACGGGACGAAAGACAACACCAAACAATGCAAAAAGGAAGAGAAATGTTACCTGGATGGCTGCCTGCTGCTTGAGTCTTCGTCACTCCCTCAAGACGCCGAAGGAAAAAGTGGAGCACTTTCGGAGATGGTTGAATTACAATCGCCTTGTTTGCCTTCGTCGCCGATAAGCTGCCCAGTGAGTCCGTGACCCCACCCTAACCCCAGAACTCCGAAAGCAAGAAGCGCCGCTGTTGCGATGATCGCCAATTCGCCACTTTGTAAACTTCGAGCTTGGAACACGAGGAGATGATCGCAAATTATCGCAGACAAATGCGGCAATGCCGCAATAGTACCCAACTGGCAGACAAATGCAAGAGCGCTGCACCGGTATCCAGCTCCGTGAGCAGGGAAGAACGGGGAGATGATCCTAAAACCGCAATTCGCAAATGATCGCACACAAAGGCAAGCACCACTTCACCGAGTCTCTTGTGCAATGTTGCACTGCCAATTCTTGTACACAAATCGGATATCCTGAACCGTAAGCGTGAGCCCCAAACAATCTTCCAAGTTCCAACCC
>CAXARX010000526.1:0-23315 GCA_963971425.1 Bryoerythrophyllum caledonicum | reverse complement strand
CATGACGAAAGCCCGTTGAAGGTAGCCGTGGTCATCAGCGATGGTTGGAGGGCCCAGTTAATCCTTTATCAAAGGACGGACGTGCAGACTACATTGCCAACATTGTTCGGCGCATCCTCAAGTTTCTGCAGATGGAGTGAAGCTTCGATTGAAACTCTAGTTTTTTACCTCTAGTAGACATCTATTGGATGTTAGTACTTAATTGTTATTTGAATACTTTATAAAAATTACAAAGTGTAGTTATAGCTCTTGGAACAGACATTGGTATTAATAAATTTGCAATAGGTGAATTGAAGTTAAGTGAAGTGTGAAAGGAGATGTAGTTGAAATCTTAGATGGGGTCTTAGGTGGGGTCTTAGTAGGGACATGAGCCGAAAAGTCTCATCTCTCATCTTAGATTAGGGAGAAGAGAAGGAGAAGATACGAGGGTGGGAGTGTGTGAAAAGTTAGTGTGTTTAGAGTTTTGGAATTTGAAGCCGAATTTCGAATTGATGTAGCTCATACATCATATGTTTTATGTAATGAAAATTTGGCATTGCAATCTTTGTGACGAGAGGTTTTCAAAAAAAGGTTTGCAAGTTAGATTTGAAGTTGTGAATAAAAAGTTATTGAGGTTCAAAGTTGTGAAGACCCGAGGACCTCCATTGAGAGGGCAGCGGCTTCAATGAGCCATAACGTTTGAGTTAATTGTTCGTCTATCTTGAAATTTTCAGAGAATATAGTCCTTGTTACAAGGTTTTCAAAAAGAGATTACAAAAGTTGTTTGAAGTTTGGAGTAGAAAGTTATAGCGTGCTGAAGTTGAAGTTGTGTGCAAGCTTGGAGAAAGAAGGCCGAGACTTTGGAGGATCATAACTTCCGGTCAATATCAAGATTTTTCTTGAATTTTTTTCACATGATAGCTTGTGAAATTACCTCTCTAAATTAATATTGCACAACTTATTTGGAGTTGTATTGAAGGAGTTATAGTTTTTAGAAGTTGTGAGGTTAGAAAGTCCCCAAAAATAGGAAACCGATGTTTTGAGGGCTATAAAACACGGACAGAGTTTTAGAGTTTAGTGAAAATTTTATGTGTTGTAGCCAGTTGTGTTAGCTCTTCAAATTGCTATCACACTTGTAAAAAAGATTTATAGATCAAAAGTTATAGAGGTTTTAAGAGGCAGTGGTTAGTTGCGAAGGAGGGAGATGAGCGAGATTGAAGTTTCCTCATTGTTTTTCTTAAAACACGAAGAGAGAAGATTGAAGACCTTGAAGATTTGAAGACTTTTGGCTGTTGTGGCTTGTGGTTCGTTTCAATTTATTATTATTCCCAGCCGGTTTTGGAGGCTAGTTGTAAATTTCAATTCAGCATTGTAAACATTGTTGCGGTTTTTGTGGGTATCCACAATAACCCGTTTTGTATTTATGGCGACGAAGTGGGGTTAATGGCCCACATGGTCGATCTTATATGTTGTTCCCATAGGTGAAAGGCGCTTCCTGGTCACCGTGGGTTTGAAATTTAGGAGCCAATTTTTCGAACGGTTTCAGCTCGTGGTCTGGCCGTCCCGTTTTATCCATCCGAGGACTTGTTTCTTATCACACACCCTTATCCTTATCCCTAAAGAGCTACCATGAGGATAGGCCAACGAAAGATTGAAGTGAAGACTGAAGAGAAGATCAAGTGAAGATTCGAATTTTCGACAATTATCGATTACCACTCAACAACTTGCAGCCAAACACCCTGTGTGTTCTCTAAGTGCATTCCTCTCTACTCGACAACGGTACATCCAGCTAGTAGGCACTGGACTCAATATGTCTAGTTCTTGCACTAAATGAATTGGTAAGTCCGTAAGTGCACCATGATGACAAAAAAGGCGGGAGGAAATTCCATCTCTACTAATGCCATTGTCTTTGCCATCGAGCGTGTTGCGAATCAGTAAATCCTACACATATATTAATGTTACAGTTAGTCGTATTAACATGCATGTATGAATGCTGAAATAAGTAGGTCAAGACTACGGATTTACTATTACATTACTACTCTACTTCAAAGGAATTACTAAAAAATGACTAGCATTACTATGTATTCCTGAAGATGACTAGCATTACTATGTATTACTGAAAGATGACTAGTATTACTATGTATTACTGAAAGATGACTAGGAATTACTATGTATTACTTTGTAACGACTACAAAATGACTACTACTTTACTGCAATATTACTACACATGTAAAAACTTAGAGCATCGCCACGAGTGGCTCTCCAAATGACCACTTTAACCGAATTTGGCGAGGGTTGTGGAGCCCCGTAACATGTGATTCTGGCCTGACCCGCCAATGATCCCCACCAACAACTCACTAAGATTGGATTTAGGGTACCTTTTGGACTGCCACCAAGGTGCCGTGTCACATGTGGAAAAGTGAACTTTAATGCACATTGTTCCTTGATAGTGGAGACTAAACCGTGAGCAGGTTACTTTATCTTTTAAACTCTACATGTCTTTGATATACACATGCACTTCACAATATTTATAGAATATCTAATTTTATGTTTCATGAAAGTCCTATATAATTTTATACTCTTATGTATGAAGTCTTTTATTATTTTTTCCACCCTCCAATGGAATATGGTGTATGCATTGTAAACACTTGGTTCTAAAGCGTCCCCATATTCTTAAAGGTTGTAGATGGGAAAAATTCACAGGATTTCCAATTGTGTTCAGGTTTGTATGATTCTAGTTGGGGTTCCTTTGCCATGCAATTGTCCACTTGGAGTGACTCACGCTGGAACTTATAGTGTGGTGTGGTGTTGGTGTGGAGTAGTTGGCTTCCAAAAAAAACAGACTAAAAGTGGTTTACCGTTGTAGTGAACGTTAAATGGCACTGGTGGCGATGCTCTTATGGGATCATTTCGTACGCACCTTCTTGTAGGATAATGTGAAAAATATACTTGTGTGTTTCACTCCATGACTCTTGGATGGATCTCCTGATGTGCCTTCCTGAAGTATGTCCGCTTTCCATGCCTTATATTTGTCTACGCGTATCAGTTGTTCCTCAACTATTTATGTGTTTGGTTTGCCGGGTTCCTCTATGTGATCGTCAAAATGATCCTTCATCCTCTGTGCCCTGTACCTATGGCCTACTGGAAGCCATATCCTGGTCCCTGAATAAGTTACCTTCCCCGCCTCGATCGACTACTCAGCAACTAAATTTAGTCCACAACATGGGCATGCTGGATAACCTTTATGTGCAAACCCATCCACCGTCCCATATCCGGGGAAATTGTAAAATGTCCACATCAATATAGCGCATAGCTTTAACTTCCTCTCACACATTGTTGTTGTGATATCATATAGAGGTACACCGTCCCATAGTTCCAATAGTACTTTCACTAGAGGTTGCAAATATATGTCAAAGTGCTCTGATGTTACTAAGTTCTTCCTGGGAATGAAGAGAGCGAGGAATAAAAACAAATTCTTTGTACCCTACCACGGTGGCAAATTATAGTTCAGTAGTACAATTGGCCAAGTTGACTACATGGACCGAGTTTGCTTGAAAGGATTCATTCCATCTGCAGCTAGTGCAAAGTGCACATTTTGTACATCATGTCCAAAAGACGGGTCCACGATGTTGCAGAAATGATGCCAAACTTTTGAATCACAAGGATCTTTAACATATTGGTTTCTTTCTCTCGATTGCTTTGATTGTAGGAATGCCATAGTATTAAGTTTGAAATAGCATGGTTACGGAACATCCGGTGCAACCTAGGAATAAGGGGAAAATGCCGCAACACTTTCTTTGGGAACTTTCTCTTCACAACCTGTTTGTACCTATGGGCATCGCATTCAGGGCATTGTATGGCTTTTGCATACTCTCCTCGATATAAAACACAACCATTCGAATATGCATGAATGGATTTATAAGACAATTCAAATCTTTACAACATACTCTTCATAGCATAATGAATATTGGGGAGACAATTCGGAACTGGTAATAGGTGACTATGTAGTAGTGATAACAATTCATCAACAAAACTATTGCTCACCCTATGTATTGTACACAGATTTTGTAGTAAGATTGTTGCTTTCAATGTTGTACACATTGCGCAAGTGTATAGTTTCGTCATAGCCTCTTCTAACTTTGACAGATCACATTCGTTGTCGCCTACTTCCCGAATGTCTTGTGCCATGTCGCCTCCATCGAAACCTTCTTCTCTAGCACTCTCAATTCCCCCATCACATGTGCCTAAGTTTTGAATATCATCAGCTATTGCAGACGCCTCTATGACATCGTGTCAAACTAAGGTAATGTGACCATCTTCCGTTTCGAATGCATCATTGAGCGCTTCTTGCGTCTCTAACTGATTGTCCACTGAAGCGGGCAAATCACACGATGGGATGAACATAGCCTCCTCTCACTTCTCATTAGAGGTCTCTTGTGAGCCGGGGCTTCTCCAAACTCTAAACTTTGAGTGTCGTTCATTACACAATAGGTGTTCTCCAACAATTGTAAAACTGAACCTCCGACGTCTACCGCACTTTGCACATGAACAATGATTTTTTAAAAAAAATTCAGCACTTGCGCTCGTTTCATTTCCTGCACCCATAGACAATTATCGCGGCGTTCTTCTCCATTCAGCTTTGCTGTGGAGGATATCCTTCCTTGATTGCTTTATCAACGAACTAGAAGAACTCTGTAGATAGAAAGAAATCCAAATCAATTTCGGAAATATCTCGGTATTTTCCCACTTCTTTCTATAATACTTCCTATGCAAAGCATGAGTAATATGACCGAGACTGTTGGACCCGACATTACTATACACATTCTTCTCCGTAATATTGGTTAAATAAAAGAAGGAGACACCCTCACTCATCCGGAAGTACTGAGGAATTCCAGAGTAATTGCTCAGTAATTATTGAGTAATGAATGAGTAATTACATTGTATTCACTTAGGACTTACAAAGTCAATCCTTGGTAGTAATTACATTCATCTGCAAGTACTCAGTAATTCTTCAGTAATGACTAAGTAATTACTCAGTTATTACTAAGTAATAACTACATAATTACTATGTAATTACAGAGCACTTCCAAAGTGAGTCCTCGGTAGTACTACCTAGGTTATACACATCTATTATAAACCTTGGTAGTAAGACCCGAGGTTACTATAGAGGTTCTCCTCAATTATACCTATATAAGAGGGAGACTCCCTTACTTATCCGAAAATACTGAGGAATTCTTTAGTAATTACTCCATCATTATTGAGTAATTACTATGTAATTATTTAGTAACAAGTGAGTACATAATCAAAAATTACTTAGTAATTACTCAATAATGACTATATAATTACTTAGTAATTACATTGTTTTTATTGAAGACTTAGAAATGCATTCGTCAGTAGTACTGACATTCATCCGGAAGTACTCATTAATTTTGAAGTACTAACTAAGTAATTACTCGGGTATTAGTCAATAATTACTCAGTAAATACTAAGTACCAATTGTGTAATGACTAAAAATTTACTCGAGTATTACTCAAAAATTACTAAGTACTGATTACGTAATTACTATGTAATTGTCGGGAACTTCAAAGGTCACTCCTCGGTAGTACTACCTAAGTTACGCACATCCACAATAAACATTGGTAGTAGGATCCGAGATTAGTAGACATGTTCCACTCAATTATACCTATATAATAGGGAGACACCCTCACTCACTTGGAAGTACTAAGGAATTCTAGAGTAATGACTAAGTAATGATTGAGTAATGACTGAGTAATTACTTACTAATGAGTTAGTAATTACTCTGTAACTACATCGTCATTACTGATAAATTACTCATTAATTACTGATAAATTACTCAGTAATTACTACTAAATTACTAAATAATTACTTAGCAATTTATCAATAATTACTGATTAATTTATCAGTAATGACGATGTAGTCACAGAGTAATTACTAACTCATTAATAAGTAATTACTTAGTCAACACTACGTAATTACCGAGTAATGACTATGTCATTACTTAGTCCTTGCATTGTATATACGTAGGATTAACAAAGTCAATCCTTGGTAGTACCTACTCTAAACTTGACGAATAGAGAAGTAATGACGATGTAATTATTGAGTCATTACTGAGTAATGACTATGTCATTCATGTGTAATGCAATAGTCATTCATCAGTAATTCCTTCTTATATAGAAGGGAATGACTAGAATTGAAGACACGTGGCATACATATATGCGCGTCGTCCGCCACCGCGTGGAAGAGGGAGATTTTGTCTCCCTTCTTCCGGAAACCCTAGTCTTTGGGAGGAGTTTGTTTTCCTCCCACCGCTCGCCGCGTCGCTATTCTTGCCATATTTTGCCTCTCACCGCTCGCCGTGTCCCTCACTGCTCGCCATGTCGTTGTTCTTGCCATGTCTTGCCTCTCACCGCTCACCGTGTCTTGCCTTTCGCTTGTCACAACATTTGATACCCTGCGCCGGAGAGTCTTTGTATTGTGTCGAAGGAAGTTGTAGGTGGCCCCCAAGCGCAACGTTTGCATGATAATGCGAGCAATCAACTTGAAAGAGGATGCATGTCAGGCCTCGGACGAGACGAGAACCGACGACAATGGTCATTCAAGTATAATCGCCCACAATGATCCCTCTTTAGAGTTGTTTAGGGTTTCTGTGGAAGCTTGATTTGGTCTGTAATTATGGTTTAGAATTTCATGTTGCATTCAACACATTGAGGTTACTGCTCATGTATTCTTTCATCGTTGTGAGAACTCTGTGTAATGTTCCTTGGAGATTACATGGACAGTCCACAGAAATGGAAAAATGCATGAACAGTTTAACATACACGACCTCCCCTTCTCGTGATATGCGTAGAAGTTCATGTAATCCATGAACCTACGTGCACTTTTCGTCCCGTAAGTAATCACGAAGTAACCCACAGATAATCAGTTAGTAACCTATCAGTAATAAGGTAGCAACTCATGAGTAATAAAATAATAACCCATGAGTAATTACAGAGTAACCAACTGGTAATGAGTTACTAAACCATGAGTAATCAGTTAGTAACCCATGAGTAATCAGATAATAACCTATGAGTATTCAAGTAGTAACCCATGAGTAATCAGGTAGTAATCCACGAGTATTAAGGTATTAATGGATGAGAATTAAGATAGTAACCCACGAGTAATCAATTAGTATCCCATGACTAATGAGTTAGTAATCCATGAGTAATCAGGTAGTAACGTAAGAGACTACTTCCAATTCTCGTCTCCGGCACTAATAAATTACTTGTGAATTAATCATGAGTTACTATCTCATTACTCAGTGCTCACTATATTATTGTGGTTAGTAATTACTATCAAATTACTCATAAGTCATTACCTAATTATTAAGTGCTCACTATATTACTGTAGTCAGTAATTTCCTGTCAATTTACTCTTGTGTTACTACCTAGTACTAATTAAGTGCTCACTATATTTTAGAGGGATGACTTAGTTATTACTCATTACTGAGCCATACAATACTAATCCGTGACTAAATAGGATTGTTGAATGACTACAAAATCTCTCGTCGTGCACACATAAGGATTGGAACGACATAGGGTCAGATGTACCTGCTAGTGTCGTTCGTGGTATACCCAAGAGTACTTCTAAGCGCCATAAAGTTCACGATGTTGATGGGAGAGACACGTGGTTGGCAATGTTGGGCATCGGACCACAACAGAGCCACATCTAGAGGACCTTTCGGAAGATACCAGAACCCTTGGCTATGGATGCAAGGATAGTAGATACCTCCACAACAAAGGGCATCATGTCCATATTTGATGGGTGGCGTCCCTCCAATACTCATACAATACTCTACCGTGGATGGGAACAATGCAAGCAAGACCTGGATCGACGGTCAACAATGTCTACCGTACGGATCGGCAGGAGAAGCCGAAGAAGCAAGATGCTTTGAGTGATGAGGATGCAAGAGGGAAGAAGAAGCCAAATGAGCTACGGATTTGATCGATTGGAGTAATTGACTCATCATGCAGTGGAAGAAGTGCATGGGAGGATGTGTCTGTGTCAATGTTTTACAAATATTGGACATGAGTGTTGTGGTGTGGAAGATGCAAAAGCCAGATGTTGTGCAGCTGATGCGGGACAAATTGGATGCATAGTTCGAGTGTGTGGGACAACAGCTCAGTACCGTGGCCTTCAAGAATGCCATCAAGCACCATATGAAGGCCGAAAGGGGGCGATTGAAAATGAAGTGGCAGAGTTGGGAGGACACATGGCCAATTCACATTGATCCAATGCAATGGCAACACTTGATTGATTATTGGCAAACGGAGTCTGAAACTTTGAAGCGGGGAAAAATGGTACATGTTCGGGCTTCCGTCAAGAATTATGGCAATATGGGTAGGCGAGGAAAAGCTTTGAAGGAGCTTAGGTTCGTAAGTACTTCTTCTATTTATATTTTTCTACTTTGGACAATTGCTTTGTAAATTGACACATTTCTAACATGTGATATGCAAAAATCAACACTGGATTTGAATCCAGGACTATTAGAGGTAGTATCTCAAATGCAACAATCAGATGCAGATGCCCTGATCGCATCTGTAAGTAGAGTGTTCTACGACATTTGAACTTCGTGTTCATCACTTATGTGCAAGTCACGTAGAGTCATACATGTGTAGATTAAAAGAATTTGGGAGTCGCTTTTGAGTAATTTTGAGAAATTTATATGACTATGAAAGACTTTTAATATCACTTTAGGTATTTGTATATAACTACAGTAGTCACCATCGTTACTGAGAGAGTTCCCTTAGTGGTAATTTACAACATCGTCTCTCGTAGTAACAACATTGATTAACGTAGTTACCTTAGTGACTCATGTAAACACCGTCGGAACTCATTTAGTCACCTTAGTGACTAACATAGTCACGATCGTGACAGTCGTAGTCACCATAGTGACTGCCATAGTTACTACAGTGACTACCGTAGTTATGGCAGTGACCGCTATAGTCACCTCAGTGACCGCTGTAATCACCGCACTAACTAACGTAATCACCGCACTGATTGCCATAGTCACTGCTGTGACTACGGTAACGGTAACAGACTAACAATGGTTCGGACATAGAAAATGCAGGCGCCTATTCACAACAGTAAAGTAGTACATGTGCGGGTCGCCTATAGCCGCATCAATTACTTGGTTGTTTGTTGTCTTTTGGGATCCTTTTGTATGCAAAGCATGTCAAATAGAACTAGTGCCAGATTGAGTCTACTAGAGAGCCAACAAGACATTTTTGAAGAGAAGTTGGAGAAAATATTGGCTAAGGAGTCCACAACGGTGAATATCCTTGAGGAAATTAAGGGTATGTTGAAGACATACATGATGAAGATAGCAGGCGGTAATGAAGACCTGTTCCTTTAAAAGTGCATGTGGCATATTAAAAGTACAGATGATGAAAATTTTAATGATTTCAAGATGTACTCATTTGTTCTCTTTTTTTGGGGCAAATTAAATGTGCGTAAATTTTCAAAAATTTCATCAATGATCTAAAGGCCCAAAAGGTTTTAATTTTAAATCATCACCATTCCAAAAAATATCTAAAAATGCCTATCATAGAGTATAACATTTCATTCATGTAATGCACATATTGTCAAAATGTAATTTGCAAATGAAAAAAATATTGTTTTGAATTTTTGCTTCATAATTTATACAATAACTAAAGAAAACACAATCAATGATTAAGTTTTATGTATAACATCTAAAATCCACACTCGACAACCACATTCATCTATTGTAAACATTAAGCACCTATTATATTCATTTTCATATTAAAAGTTCATTCAAAATAGAATCCATTAGAATGTACTTTAATTCATACATTTGTTGAAAACAAACAACTCAAACATTCATTAATGAAATACAAAACACCAAAATAGAAAGCATGTAATATTGTAATAACTACACATCAACATCAATTATAAGAATGACTCAAAAAAAATTTAATAGTACAAAACAATTTCCTATATGCGGATGTTCTTCACACCAAGATTGTTGGTTTATAAAATGTAATTACTAATCAAATACCTCAATTGTCTAACCTTTATCCAAGTTCTAGTATAATTATAGAATTCATTGATTCCAACATAATCAATCTCAATTCTAGCCATAATACATCAACATCTACTATTCTATGATCCTTCATTCATTTCAAAAAAACCATAACTTCTCGGCTATCGTCACAAAGAAAAAGAATCACAAGTAAGACAAAAAAAATTAAAACATCTATGAAGCAAAACAAGTTTAAACAACTATTTTGTATGAATTTTATTAAGAAAAAACTAGTTTACATTTCAAAATTGATTACAAAATATTCTCCGTTTTCAAAACTATTCGATTATTTATACAATTTAGAAGGGAGGATTGAGCCAAGTCCCAACCCTAGGCGGCCTCCCTCCTACTTATTAAAAAATAGATTTGAAATCTAAACCACTTTGGGTTATCTTTAAATCTCTACATTCATTCAAATATTTGTACATTTTAGAAGAAGGGATGGGCCTAGACCCACCTCTTTAATTCATAAAAAGTATAAGTTTAAAATGTAAACGGGTTTTTATTATGTTTACGTCTCTACATTCATTCAAATATATGTACAATTTTAAAGAAAAGGGGGGTAGGTGGGCCTAGGCCCAAAACCCCCTTCCTCCCTAATTTATAGAAAATATAAGTCTAAAATGTAAATTGGTTTACATTATACTTAAGTCTCTACATTCATGTAAATGTTTGTACATTTTAGAAGAGAGAGGTGGGCCTAGGCCCACCCACCCACAATTCATAAAAAATATAAGTCTTAAATGTAAACCGGTTTTTATTATGTTTAAGTCTCTACATTCATTCAAATGTATGTACGTTTTAGAAGAGGGGGGTGGACCTAGGCCCACAACCCCCTCTCCCATCCCTCCCCCCCTATGGCGTTCTACTCGTAAATAAAATTAAGCTTAAATTCAAACCGGTTTACATTATGTTCACGATTTTTAAAAGTATTTAAATATTTGTAAAAATATGAAGGTTTAGGCTCAATTCTTTGCCATTGAATGGAATTCAAATTATTTAAAAAAATAATTGGGTTTAGTTGATGTGTACAAAGTCTAAAATTATTTACGTGTTTGTACAAATTATAAAGGACGAGATTGAGTTCAAATATAATTTACATTTTCTCCTTTTCTATTTATTGTACAATGAAATATTATTTAGAAAATAAATAAAGTGATAATACAATGGTTTTAAAACAAAATTCAAGTATAGAAAAGAAAATGGTATGAATATGTACCTTTTTGTTTAGCCATTGCAACTATAGATGAATTTCATCCGTGCCCATCCGTCGCCGACACATCCATCCTTGTGCCCATCCCTCGCCAATACATCCATCTTTGTGCCCATCCGTCACTAATAATTTCATCCTTGTTCCTCTCCTTCCTCCTTTCTTTCAATTCATCCTTTTGGTCTTGCCGTTCAAAAACAATGAAGTGCTAGAATTTCATTGTACTAGATCTTACTCTATGTTTGCTCAAATGTTTGAGCCTTATGTTATTGCAAAGACAATCTAATTGCGCTTCCAATGATATAATGTACAAGTTCATACAATAAAAACTCCGTTTGCAATGGATGTTTGAAGATCGTAGCCTTTGAAATCCTGGCCGCGACCTTCAATCACTCATTGCAGATGGAGTTTTTATTGCATGACATTAAGTCTTGTATCATTGGAAGTGCATTTTCATTGCCTTACCAATGATATAAGATTCAACAAATTAGAGCAAAATTTCAGAAAGATCAAAGCAAATGAAAATCTAGAACTACAAAGTTTTGGAACGATGAGTGAAGAGAAAAGAAAGAGAGGGGGATGGTGAAGACGGTGGATGCAAGATTCAGTCGCGAATGAGTATGGATGAAATTCATCCACTTCATGAATGACCTTACATTAATGTACAAATTTATATTCTCCTCCACATCATTCTTGAAATGTCATTTATAAAGTTAGTTCATTTTTAGGTGAAAAGTTCTTTTCTTAAATGCACGGTGGAAGGTGGGTCTTGGCCCACCCCCTCTTTTCTTAAATGTACTAACATTTGAATAAATGTAGAGACATAAACAAAATGTAAACCGCCTTACATATTAAATCAATATTTTTTATGAATTAAGAGGGGGGGATGAGCCTAGGCCCACCCTCCTCTTCTAAATTGTACAAATATTTGAATGAATATAGAGACTTGAATATAATGTAAACCAATATACATTATAAACTAATTTTTTTTACGAATTAGTACAGAGAGGTGGGCATAGGCCCAAGCCCTTGTTCGAAATTGTAAAAATATTTAACTAAATGTAGAGATTTGAACATAGTCTAAACTTGTATAAATTTAAGACTAATATTTTCTATGAATTAGGGGAGCACGTTGGGCCTAGGCCCACCTCCTCTTCGAATGAATGTAGAGACCTAAACATAATATAAAGCAGTATACATTTTTAGACTAATATTTTCTATGAATTTGGGGGGGGGGGGGTAGGTCTAAGTGCACCCCCCTCTTCTAAATTGTACAAATATTTGAGTGAATGTAGACATTTGAAGATAAACTAAACTTGTATTTATTTTAGATTAAAATTTTCTATGAATTAGTCAACGGAGGTGGGCCTAGGCCCACCCTCTTCTTCTAAATTGTACAAATATTTGAGTGAAAGTAGAGATTTGAACATAGTGTAAATTTATATGCATTTAAGACTAATACTTTTTATGAATTAGGAGAGGGAGTGGGCCTAGGCCCACCTCCCTCTTCTAAATTGTGCAAATATTTGAATAAATGTAGAGACCTAAATGTAATAAAAACCGGTTTACATTTTAGACTTGTATTTTCTATGAATTAGGGGGGGGGGGGGGGGGGGGATTGGCCTAGGCCCACCCCTCTCTTCTCAAATGTACAAACATTTAAATGAATGTAGAGACTTAAGCATAATGTAAACTGGTTTACATTTTAGACTTATGTTTTCTATGAATAAAGGGAGACCTAGACACACCCCTCTTCTAAATAGTACAAGTATTTGAATGAATGTAGAGACCTATACAAAATAGAAAGGAGTATACATTTTAGACTAATATTTTCTATGAGTTATGGGGCGGGGAGTGGGCCTAGGCCCACCTCTCTTATAAATTGTTTAAGCAATTGAATGATTGTAGGGGTCTTAATAAATTGTTTAAGCATTTGAATGATTGCATTATGAATGGAGGGGGGGGGGGGACTTAGACCAGACCTCCTCATCTACATTGCACAAACATTTGAATGATTTCAAAGTTTGTGCACTTTATGTAAACTGGTTTAAATTTTGGGTTTAGTTTTTTGAATAAGTAGTAGTGGAGAGGGGAGTTTGTTTGGGGGGAAGTTAGACCTATGCCTACTCTTTTCTTTTAAATTATTCAAACATTCGAATGATTTTAAGGACTAATATGATCAATGTAAAGTGCTTGAAATTTTAGATCGTTTTAGAGGTAATGAAGATGATCTAGATCTTTTATAATGTATGGTAGAATTTTTTTGAATAAATTGGAGGTTTGGGCTTATATTTCTTGATGTTTTTATTTTTGCAATTATATGAATAAGTTTTGTGGTCGTGAAGAGGATGCTTTACATGTCAAATGTAGAAAATAGTTTTTTAAGTGCATATGATTATGAGTTTAGAGATGGTGAGATCAATTTTGCTGAGATTGATTCAAAATATAGTCCATATTTACATGTTTTCATGTGTAATGGTACTTTAATGTTTGCTATCATCTTTTTTGCTTTTTGTGATGTGTGTGTGTGCTAAGATTTGACTATGGTACATGCAAGAGTACTATAGTCGAAATGTTAGATGCAACTAGTATTGTGCATTTTCTTTGATGGATGTACAGTTTATGTAGATTTCTTTTGTAATAGATCAAAATTCATTTATGCATTTATTTACGCTATATGGTGTATGAGGTTTGTTTAGTGCAAAGGATGGAACCAAGTTTTTGAAAAGTAATAAGAAATAGAGTAATTGTGTGATTATATGGATTTATTTGGAACTAAATTATATTTGTGTAGAAAATTCAAAAACCTTTGTATTGATTTTCTATTATAATGGAAAAAAGTTATACAAGTTAACTTGATCAATATTGTAATAAATGTTGTGAATGTAATTTATTTTGCAATGAGACCAATTCATTATCATCTAAAATTTTAATTTGAATGGTTGTGCAATTATTGGCTACACAAATATTGGGTATTGCAAATTTTATTCTATGCCTTATTCTATTTGAATGTTGAGCAACTTATTTTTAACAGGTTAAGTACATTGTTATTCTAAAAAGTGGAAGAATTTATAATTTAATGTTATGATTATTTGTATCCAGTCATTTGTTCTCAAACTTTTCTACATGAATCATTTTGTAGTTACTATGCAAATACTCACTTCTTTTGTTATCAAACATTTTTAGAAAATGAAGTCTTGACTAGAATCATCGTTACAATTTATATTTATACAATAAAAGAATGATATATAGAATAATTTGAATCTTTGGATAAATTCAAAATTACTTTATAGAATAGAGAAACATAAAATTGCCAAACACTGCATTATATACAATATTTGTATTGAATGCCCTTATAACTCATACATAATTTTTTCAAACTAGTACATGCATATAGACTCTTTTTTTACATTATTTCAAAGAATTGTGCAATTTTTTCAAAAAAAAGTGCACACGGCTATGTGCTCTTTTAACTAAACATGTGTTAATGGTTGTATTTCTTTTGGCGCCATCTCTGAGTTGGACATTGCACCTTCGCCCCATCTAGGAGTAGTAGTCGCTGGCGCACACAGTGGAAAGAAGACACCTCCCATGACGAACAATAAAGCCATTGAAAACTTGGCGATCTGAAAGGACAAATTACGGCTTGCTCGAAAGACAAGTATCCTTCGGAGCAACATGTTGCGGATAAGCTTCAGGCCCTCAAAGCTGCCTCCACAAATCTCAAAGTCCAGTTTGGAGCGTATTAAGGGAGAAGAAGAAGACATCGACGTCGGTGCAGGTATTGTATTGGCATTAGAGAGCAGTGATGATGGAGGGCAAGCGGCGTCATCAAAAGATACCACGGAAGGCTCTGAGACTAAATATGAGACACCGTCAATGGTGATGGAAGGGACGGAAGCGTTGGCGACGAGGGCATGGCTCGAAAACAACTAAAGACAAAGGACAACCGTGGAAAGATTAGGATGGCTGCGGGCAGCCGCCAATCTACACGAAGAGCTCCTGTGAAGCGCATTGACATTTACTCCGAAGCTCTGAAAGAAGCCCAACAAGGGTGTTAGACGGTGACAACAGGGGAGAAATCTTCTTCCCGTTTTATGACAACACGTGGTCCTACATAAAAAATGAGAGGTACTAGGCTACTATCACAATTCATGGATAGTGGGTATGGGCATTGCGGGCCACCATTTGTAATGTTCAACGTGCATAGGACATTGTTGAATTGTAGTTTGTTGGATGATGGGAGTCCCAATTCAATGGTACGAATAACCTTCAAAACTTCAAGCAAGTGAGTGGTAACTAAGCCTTGGTTGTTCCCCTTCTTGTCAAGGTGTCAATCCATATTGGAGGTTGCATTTTGGGGCAACAAGAGTATGGGGTACATGAATGAATTAGTACCAGCCTTGTTGGAGAGGATGAAGAGTTCAATATCGGTACTACCTTTTTTTTGTGTGGGGCTTCTAACATTTTGAGGCTGTGCAGTACGAGGATGGCGATCCAAAGTATTGGGGCAAAAATTTAGAGACAATGTATAAGAATTTTAGAATGTGGAATCCTTCAAATATAATAATAGTAGATGATATGCTATGTAGAGTGAGATACAATCTCGGAAATAATGAGGTAGTACCATCATCATTTTATGTCCTGCAAATGGACACCGAGAAGGATGATAAGCAATAGTTGTGGGTTATTATATGGCCAATGTTGAAGAGGATTTCCAGTTGTCTTACACTTGCTGAAATCACATCTAAAGGCTTGAAATGTAGTCGGAGACGTCATTATTTACGGAACGACCGCGAAGAGGTTGAAGTGCGGAGTAATACAAAGGTGAAGGGACTTGAGCGGTTTATTGGTTGTCCAGAGCTTTGCCCCCTCACTTGGAATGAAGTACGGTACTAATAGGGTTGAACTGGATGTGCAGATGAAAACATCAAAGAAGGAGGTACGGGCAAAGAACGTAGAGAACAAACTGAAATCAACGCGAAAGGTATAGTGTTGTAGTATCTGAACTCCTGAACTGAGGGTAATTTGAAGATGGTTTGATCATAACTCTTCACATTTGCAATGTTCATCTTGTATATCATAACTCTTCACATTCATTTGCAATTCTATTGAAATAATTGATTCTCGAGATTGACCATTAATTTAATTCAATTAAAAATTTCATAAATTTTACATCATATGTTTTGAACCCCACAAAACAAATCCATACACCCTTCCTTGTTGAGAGGTTTCCAATGGTACCAAGAACGCCCTTGAGGGACGCTTGGCCCATGAGATCTAAATTTCTAGACAAACAAACAAATATGCTTATTTCATATATAGACTAGTATGACCTATGCCATTGCAATAAGTAATTCTCCCATGCATAAGGTTCAATGTCCCTTGTGGATAAGATCTAATATCTCCCGTGCATAGCATCTAAATGTCTCTAATGTATAAGGTCATTACTTAGTCTCTTTGAAATGGTCTTGCCGAAGGTCATGCAATGTATCAAATATGTATACCAAGTTAGTTGTGAGGTCTTTTGGAAGGTCACGCAATTTATAACTGTTTAAGTTTGCAATTCTTAAATATTCAAGTTTGCAATTCAATTCAATTTATTTTTTATTCTTCTGAAATTCATAACTTGCACATTGCATGTCCAAATAATTCCGTGTAGCCTTCCTAGTCGAGAGCTTTCTAACCGTACCAAAAATGACCCCGGGCGACACCTAAACTATGAGATATAAATTTCTAAACAAACAAAATAAACATGCGAATTTCATACATAGACTAGTATGACCTTTGTCATTGCCACAAAGTATCTTCCATGCGTACGATCATTATCTCGTTTGTGTCAAAAGGTCTTGAAGCAACTAATGTCCCTTGCCTATAAAATGTAATGTCCCATGTACGTAAGATCATTATTTAGTTTGTGAGAGAAGGTCTTGACAAAGATCATACAATATATAATTATATTTATCAATTATGCGTAGAAAGGTCATGTTGAAGGTGATGCAATTCATAACTCTTCAAGTCTGCAATTCAAGCGAAAAAATTAATTGTTATGATCAATCATTTATTCAATTTAATTTTGAAAATTCTTAACTTCCACATTGCATTTT
This sequence comes from Bryoerythrophyllum caledonicum, assembly GCA_963971425.1. Lineage (NCBI taxonomy): Eukaryota > Viridiplantae > Streptophyta > Bryopsida > Pottiales > Pottiaceae > Bryoerythrophyllum > Bryoerythrophyllum caledonicum. The sequence goes on along the minus strand of CAXARX010000526.1, from coordinate 5,920 downwards.
TAAACTGATTGCGTGTACCCCTCCTTGTCGAGAAGTTTCCAACAATACTAAGAACGCCGCGAGAGTCATGAAATATGAATTTTAAAACAAACAAACAAAACAAAACAAATAAACATGCGAATTTCATACATAGATGGTGTGATTGCAAATGGGTGTTGGCTCCCATTTGTTGTATTATGTTATGATTAATGTTTAAAATTTTTTTTCCTTTTTACTTTGGACTACGATATCATTTTCAAATTCTTTGACTGGAAACTTAAGGATCTTGTTCTTTTCCTTTTTTACAATTGATCTTTCAATTTGTTCCAAACATAAACATAAAAAAATAATCATTTTCAAGTTGCAACAACTTACGTGAAGAGTCCAAGTCTCCGAGACCGAAGGTTCCGCCACCCTTCAGTTGGCGGCTTTGTAAGGAAAGCCTAAAATAGGCAACGAATGATCTCATAATAGGGGCTGCTAAACAACAAAATAACGAACGGAAAATTCTGGATGATAAATATGCCCGCAGACCTACCTGCCCTCGTTCCGGTACCACCCCACCGACCTCGTTCCTATGGACCTACCACATCTACCGACCCACTAGACCCCAGCAGGCTCAAGGAACGGAAGCTTCTGCTCCGCGTTCGTTTCAAATGCTCGCTCGCTCACTGCTGCCACAGATTTTGCTTTTTTCGCATCGCTTGTGCGTTTGTCGGTCGAGTTATTTCGTGTGTTGCTTTTGTGGCTCGAAGCAGGTTTACAGCGGTAGTTTTTTCGAGTTGCTGTTGGTGTGTATTTGGGTTTGTTACTGTTTTCCAGGGTTTGGGGTTTGCGCATGTGCTGCGAGAGAGACGGGGTCCGAATTTGCGGGGTGTCTGTAAGTAGATGTCCATTAGATAAGCGCTGGTGTTATTGCGGCAGGGTTCTAAGCAGAGCCGTTTCCGGAGTTACCGTTCTTGTCGTAAAATCAATTGTGAGTGTGCATTGAGTTGAGTTGTTTTGCTTCTGAGAACCATGCTGATTAGCGAGCTTGTTAGTGCGAAGGCTCTTACTCGCTGCTGGATGTGGACGCTTTTAGGCGGTTCCAGTTTTTAGGGTTATTCTCCGCAGTGGTTGCGCTAGGTATAGTATTTGGTAATTTTTCGGTTCAATTTGAAGAGTCTGCTCATCGCTAATAGAGGAAAAGCGTTCAGTTTCTGAGTGCTGTTTTGTTAACGACACTTACGAACAAGTGAAGGGGCTTCGATTGGCTAGGTTACGAGAATGCCACAGCGCCACTCCAAGAACAACAATGATCTCGCATTCTTCACGTATGACGAGAGGAAGAAGCTAGGCTATGGCACTCAGAAAGAGCGATTGGGGAAAGACTCTATAAAACCCTTTGACTCGTGCTGCATATGCCTGCAGCCGATCATCGACCCCTTGAGCTGTAGCAAGGGCCATCTGTTTTGCAAAGAATGTATCTTCGAATGCTTGCTGGCGCAGAAGAAGGACATTAAGAGGTGAGTTTTCATCTTTTCATTTTTGCCGTCCACAAAGACCTCAAGCCTCCAAAACCCTAAGTAATTTTGAGTTCCCTCCTTTGCTTAGTACTGTGAGGCTTTACTGTCTGACGACATAGTCTTCCCCGGTGCAATGCTGCATTGTAGTGCCACACCTTTAATTACTGGTTATGAAAGGTAATGTTTGAGTGGATATCTTAAATATTGTATTTGAGGACCCATCTCTGTGGAATAATAATCCTCCAATGAGTTTGGGCCAAGTTCCATGGGTTTGAGAAGTTGCCCATGAAATTAGGCAAGAGGAGGGTAAAAGTAGAATTTGATTGTGTCTCATACCCGGCTATGAAATTGTGTATGTTTCATGGTCTTGAACATGAAATAATTTGATTGGTTTGGGTGAAGTTAGAACGAATTTTACCGATTAGGGAGTAGTTGCCATGAAAGTCTTGGGATCGAAAACCCACAATATTTCATGACAACCTCTCCACCGCTATTCTCTCTTGAGATGTGGAACTTGGTCACCAATGTCCTTGGAAACTCAGTGAGATCCTTCACCCATAGAATTTGGCCCTTACAGAGCATGTGTTTTAGTGTGATTTCGTTTCTGAACTCTATTTCGTTGGCTTGTGCTGTCAGGAAGGTAGCATCGTATTCAATCCAAGAAAAGAGCGATAAAGTGGATCAGTTGGAGAAAGTTGCGGCGGACAAGCAACGAGAGCTGGATGCGTTTGACCGGCAGAACAATTCGGCAGTGCCACACCAGCAAGTGACTGGCAATCCGGACGATCGTCACATTTTTCATGGGGCGAACAGTGTGAGGGTGACCTCGTATGAGGAGGAAGCACTGCGAACAATGAAGGCCTTTTGGTTGCCATCAGCCACACCGGGAGCAGTGGAGCGAGTGACAGCCCCCTCGACCGACACATGTTGCCCAGAAGGCAACGAGAAGCTGAAACTGAAGGATTTGTTTCCCATCATCTTCACTGACGTTCCTCACCGGGAAAAGAAGGAAGTGGACTTGGATGGTTCCAAGTTCATGTGTCCATCATGCTCCGTCACCCTCACGAACACGTTAACTCTGGTAGCGATCAGCTCGTGCGGACACGTCTTCTGCAAAAAATGTGCAGATCAGTTTATTGCGCCAGGCAAGGAGTGCCTGGCTTGTAACAAGTCTTGTAAATCGAAGAATTTGGTCACATTGGAGAAAGGAGGGACAGGCTTTTCTGGACACGACGACAATCTGGAAGCCACCTCGTTTAAACATGTAGGGAGTGGAACTGGCATGGGTCTCGCACGTCCCACCACCAAGCTGTAGTGTTTTCGTCCAGAGTCTAATAGCTTTGCCCCGTAGTGATTTTGAGTTGCTCTGTTGTTTTCAGTATCGTAAGCTTTTAGCGACAGGGGAAGCCTAACATGACATTCCTTCAAAGTATAAGAGTGTTTTCTCTTTTTTTTAAGAGAGGGGATATGATGTGCTATGTCAAACCTGGGGTTATTCTATTGATGCTTTTTTTGGGGTATCCCTTACCACCATCAAGCTGTAGCGTAATCTTCACATCTTAAGTGAAAGAGGTTTGACAAAGTTACTACATTAGTGATTTTAAGTTATACTCCTTTGTTTACAGTAGCGTAACGGAAGCCCAGCATGTAATTCCTTGAAAGATCGAAATGTTCGGGAAAATCCGGCGGTTGGGTCATTGTTAAGCCGGTGGAAGTGGGAAAATAACTGGTTGCAATTTGAAGACTTAAGGACATAAGCCGGTTGTCAAATTTCTATTTATAGTTCAAAAAAGAATCGGGACTTCGTACTTAAAAAACCGGTTCAATGTGGGAACTATCTCTGATACGACCGAAAAACGGTCGATGTACAGTACTTGAACCGCTGCAGCATGAAAACACATTTTCATCCTCTCTTTTGAAATTTCCCAAGGGTGAAGGCGTTAAAAATTCGATTATCACAGATACTTTCTTAATGTATTTTGTTATTTTCAAGTGCCTTTTCTATAATCTAAAGCTTAATTGAAAGAATGGTCTTGAATTTGAAAGATTTTTTAAATTGCATGTTTTATAGTAATTGGAACTGAGGACTTGAAGTTAAGTTGGATTGATTTACTAATTATAGATTGACACGGAAATTTGGTTAACAAAATGATATTCTACATTAAGATTTATGCTTGTGATGAAATTCTCAACTTATTTTGAAATTAATATACATTTTCTTCACTTTTCTTATAAAATTTCATAATAAATTCAAATTTTCACATAAAATTGTGAATATTTTTATTTACATGTAGTGTTTACTTGCCTTCATTGTCAAGAATTAAAAATATTAAAATTTAATAACTTTTACAGTGCCAAAATATATTGTGGAAAACATGTCTAATTTCATGGAAATCCCATTTATAGGCTCCATTCTTTAAGGGTTAAACGAGAATAGCTCCTCAAACGTTCTTTCAAAATATGCTCTTTTTGTTTTCATTTTTGGAGACGTGCTGAGGGTTCTTCTATTGATGCATTTTTCTGGTGTCCCTTTTTGGATATAGTTGACTTGGCCTCATTCGAGGTAACCTGAAGCATGTTCGTATTTGGCTGAACAAGATGGTGGGTCTTGTTAAATGTGGAGCTTGACTTTCAACCCCATAGTGTCGTAGCAACTTCTTCAAATCTCACTTCAATTAGGTTTAGAATTTTGGAACATGATAAGATATCATTATTCAAAAACTTAGTATCTAAACTTACACAAACAACCTCTGCAAGTTAAATTTTCAATGTTTTCTCTAGGCTTGTTTCTAGCCTAAAAAGTTCCATCTCAAAACTGTGATATATTTTTTCAGAAATTTCAAATGTCAACATTTTTAAATGACTACTCCTAAGTAATATTATACTGGTATTCTTGGTATTCTTGTTGAATAAGTCAGCATTCAAATTAATCAAGTCAACTATATACATCATTTGGATTTGAACAATCTCTATGTATACTATCCTATCAATAGCAGTGACATCCAATTTTTTTTTGAAAGTTACATTTGAGGACCAAAGAATGCAAAATATAATCAAATAATTATAAAATATAAATGTATTTGCCCAATATAAACTTTGTTTGAACGAAGTTCAATTTATAAACGTTTCCGGAAAAAAATCATACTAACTTCAAAGAATCACAACATGCCATTTACTAAGTCATTGAATCTTATGGAATTGCTTCATTTTTCATTTTGTTTCAAAGTTCTTTTTGCTAGGTTGTAAGTCTATGCTTGTGCTTACTAAACTTGTGGAAAATTAAAAAATATAGAATTCAATAAAGAGTCTATATTGGTAGAGATTTCCTTACAATGTGGCGCCTATGTAGCATTAATTGCCAAGAGATCACTTCAATGTGAAAACAAATGAAAGGAGATAAAAAAAAGTGATTATTTTATTTTTAATTAACATTCCTACTCAGACTTGAACCACTATTGTGCTTGTGTCATCACTACCAAACCCACCAATGTTGCACAAATGAAGCTTCCGTTGTATTAAATGTGATTATAGTGGGAAATATCACAAATTTTTTTTTCCACCTTCAATATCTAATAAACCAAAGAAGAATGTTATAAACAAATATTTTTGTATATTGGTTGTAAATGCAATAAGATGTCGAGTAAAACTAATATTTGTAGACTCATGGGGCCATATGGAGTCATTTTTGAGTTAAATGTTGGTTTTCACCTAGTTCCTAATTTCAAAGTAAAATGGTCCCAATCAACCCCTAAATGCATGGGGCCTTGTTCACATTTGGCTATTTTAGAAAGAGGTATTATGAAATGCAACTAAAAAGAACATTTGGAACTTGATTCATGAACAAAAATTAACCTTATGAATTTTGGATTCTATCCGTATTGTTAAATCTATGATTGCAATCACCAATATTTTTGTATAAAATTTGAAATGAAAAATTTGAAATTATTTTGTAATTAAATTATGAATAAAATCTTGACAATTTGTGAATGAAATTTGTTTTGATTGATTGAAATGTAATATTCTAAGGGTGATGATTTTGAGAGATTTTTTGGATGCTTAATTTTATAAGCTAATTTTTTTTGGGGCGTTTTTTATCAATTTTGCATTAAGATCTTAGAGTTTTTTTGTGAAACACTACAAGACAAATGACGTATAAAATCTTCATAAATCATTGGTTTTCTAATTCATCACACAAATATGATGCTAACTTCCAATAAAATCTATGATAAAAATATTCACCTCCAAGAAATTGCATGATGGATGAGATAATGCCAATGAAATTTGTCCATCATTCAATATTTGGACACCTAGCTAGTTAGGCGTTGAGAAAGTGTTTTTGCTTACTTTTACTTTCTAGTTTAATCTACCATTCCTCAAATTTGTTAAATTTGCATGTTTTATAGCACTTTAAGGCTTATAACAACACCGAATTAAAC
>CAXARX010000525.1:0-17236 GCA_963971425.1 Bryoerythrophyllum caledonicum | reverse complement strand
ACGTAAGCTTAAACATTTAATTGAGAATACGAATGTATCTGAGTTGTTCTTTTTGCAAAACCACGAAGTCACTGTGAAATAGTAGAAGAATTTTCATTAATGTAAGCACATGAAACGAGCAACTAAATGTGGTTTTAGCATGCAATCAGCACTCATCACTTATAATTGAAGATTGATTAAATCATCGAACGATAAGAAGTTTATTGATCTTTCTTGAATCTGCATGAGCATAGGCTTATCGTCGCGCGTGCATTATCGAAGAAACCGCGGTAATTGTTCCTCAGTATAAATCGACTTGTGGTCCGGCAAAGCCACACATTGTTGCGAATGCAACTTTACCGCAAGCACGCCTTTTTTCGTCAGATATTCCCGTTGTAAAAAAACCACAAAGCTGACGTGTGTATTCGAATTTATGATCATGCCGTTCTTACGCTTCTGTACAAGCAACTTCGTGGTTCTTTCTTAACGGACCATCCTGTGCCATTTTCTTGCATGCAACGCAAATTGCTTTGAATGCGGATTCAACGTCGCGGGCGCAGGTTCTGTACTGCCATTTTCAGACACTACGACTAATATAAACGGTGATGGCAGCAGCAGCTGATGATGAAATATCATTTATGACAGTGGCAGAATCAGGACTTTGTTTGCTGCTTCGTTGGCAAGCAATGAAGCCGACCAGCGTGAATCAACCTCGATCCTGAGTTTAAACAAGCGAAACACTGAAGTGGTTCGGAGAATTCTTATACAGTCTGCAGTGCAAACGCTAACAAAACTGCAACCTTGAGCACCTTCACGAAAACTGTGCACTTTCAAAATTTTTACATGCAATTTCTTGGGCTTGCACGGTCAAAAAGGTGCGCACTATGGCTTGACTTGCACTCATACCCTTAAACAAACCGCACAGTTCAAGTGAGAACTGATCGAGGGTTTTGATCAGTCGCTTGAGGGTGAGGGTATTTTGAGAGTTTTCGGACTGAGCGGTTAAGAACTAAGTGAGGTGATTGCGAACTGTTGTAAGGGTTTAGCGCGACCCTTACCCTCTGACTTGTCGTAAGGGTAAATGAGGTTGAGGTGATCCATGTCTGGCCACTACTATACGAAATCGAAGATTGAGACAAAAAATTCTTTCTGCCAGTAAATTGAGATTCAGTACAAATCCGTTGTTCTTAGCAGTGCGTGCAAAGTGTTAGAAGGAACGGTTCCGCTTGTAGAATAATTTAATTAATTATCGTTCTACCTGCAAAAATATCCTACAAAGGCGATAATCCGATACTCTTATAACTGGCTGACCGTGGAGGTGGGTCACTATCGAAATTCTCGAATTACGTTTTCATAGTGATCTCCACTAAATGTTCGATTTTAGCCTATTCAAAGAGATGACAATATGAAGTTGTTAGGCATCAAAAATGGAGCACATGCGTGTAAGCAATAACAAAAAAAACATTAAAATTTCCGTTTTTTCTTATCATCGTCATCCATATAATTTTGTGTTGCACGTATAACCCAGCGTGAAATTTGCAAGCTGTGCAGAAAATGATATATGTGCCGTGTGAATACACACAGTGTGCGTTTATTGTCAACTCAATAGAACGTAACGTTTCATTGCATAGATGCTTGCGCCTTTTTGTTTGATGTATACTGATGTTTGGGCGCGACGCATCAACTTGAATTTGCCGGTTTCGATGGAAGACATTTTACTTTAATATTTAGGCATACTGGTTCAATGCTCGAAAAATTTGGCAGGTTATGCTATGCTTCACTGCTTTGAAACGTAAGATTATGCCTCTATGCTTCACATATTTGTGCAGAAATTACGCTTATTATGCCCGAAAAACACGTAAAATATATGGTCTATGGGAGCTGGAAATGCAGTTTTATTTCATGCAACCACTTCCATCCAAAACAATTATCGCGTTATCACGTTTTCAGCATCTGTTTCAGAATTATCGTACAATACCACAATCGAGCATCTGCAGCAAGCTTGTTTCGCAAAATTCAGCCACTTTTGCAGAAAAAAACCCATTTCACTCATCTAACAATTCCTGCAATTATGCTCGAAAACATGTGCAAAATGCCTCAAACGTATCAAAAATGCCTAAAATGCCTCGGTTTCGGAGTTATGCTATTCCATGCCTCGAACCGTCACTTATGCTGTTTTAATGCTTTTTATGCTCGAAGCATTGAACCAGTATGCCTATTAATATTAATACCAGGACAATAGCAAATTCGTACTGAATACTGTTCTGTGTAAACATTTTATGAATGACACCAGTACGGTTCAACGTTTATGTTAAGAAAAAACCGGAAATTTTAATGTTTTTTTGTTATTGCTTACACACATGTGCTCCATTTTTGATGCCTAACAACTTGATACTGTCTTCTCTTTGAATAGGCAAAAATCGAACTTTTAGTGGAGATCACCATGAAAACGTATTACGGTATTTCTTAACTTGATGCTATTATAGCTTACAACAAAGGTAATAAAACGTGACATACATACTGTAGAAAATTGTGTCATGTGAATCCAAATGCTAAGATCAGTAAAATTGAAGCAGTTCAATTAGATTTTTCTTCCGAGTCGCATACTTATTTTAATATTGTTGAAGAAATATTTTCTTCGGCCTTGTGTCTAAACAGCAACAGCAATTGATACACAGATTTTCCTCATGCTCATTTTCAAACATTTTTTTTTCTGCCTATAAGCCTGTATCGGTAAGTCCTCGTTCAACAATGCTGCTAGAAGCTTCAGGTCGCTGGAAAACTGAAACAATTATGTTCGAAATACCAACTTTGCATTTGCACCTATCTCGACTCTCTGATCCGTCCAAAGCACTTCTACCCCAGTTTTCCAAACCAAATGCTAACCACTCCTCTCCCGCAGGCTCTTACCCCCCCCCCCCTCCCCCCTCCACCTTACAAAATGAATTACGTAATTCCAGCCTGACCCCCTATTTAATTACCGTGTGTGTGTGTGTGTGTGTGCGTGTCAGCTTTATGCGTCCGAATAATCAGTGGCCGGAACGCAATATCCCCATGTGGGTCCTTGAAATCCGAATGTCGATACAATACCCCACAACACACGTGCTCATAATCATAATCGAACAACGTGATCAGCAGGACCATACAAACGGCAAAGCTGTAGAAGGCCTGTCGGTAATAAGCTGGACTTGCCTAAGGCTGCAGCTGAACCGAAAGGATCCTACAAGAGGAAACAATTCGTTGAGCGCGAGGGGTCAGGGTAGGCTTGCCTAAGGCACCACCCCGTCGCGGCAAGCACGAACAATCAAAGGCGACCCTCCCCCAAAGGGGCCCATTCAAGGATGTGGAACTGTGTGTCTGTGGAAAGAGAGAAAGAGAAAGTTCGAGAGGCGAACGAATTGCAATTAGTTTATTAATTGCAATCAAACAATACAAATTGCAATCAGAGAAATGTGCGATAATGTGTGATATTTAATTACCGTGGTTTGGTGTAATCATCCCAATCGAACGAATTTACCCCCCACCCCCCCCCCTCCTCAAACCAATTAAGTAATTGTAGAACAACGCCTCAGCTGATTGACTGACGGCCGCTCATTTTGATCAATCAACCACCACCAGCGCCAGCTGCCACTTTTCATTCAATTAAAGCTTGCGAACAGCGAGGCACAACTATAAAAGAACTTGCTGAAAGGCTAGAGAAGCTGGCCTGTTATGCGCTGCTGACAGAAACAGGCGGCGCGTCAAATTTGGGTACCGAAATTGTTATGAAAGACAGGAGGGGCTTCCCTCTCACATCAGCAAAGCTGCCGACGGCGAGAGATTGTTGCTTGTTAATTCTTACGCGACCAGCAAATGGCGCCAGCTAAGTTCTTTTTTGTACTTTTTGTAAATTTTTTCTTTATCTTTGCACAATTTCTTGGACTCTGCTGAAGCCCTGGGCAAGCCCAGCATACCACGCACTAGCCTCCCCCGACGCAGTAGGCGAGCTCGGTGATGTACTAGCCTTCTGCAACTTTACCAGCTGTTTGGCCCTACTGGGCACGACTTCTGCGCATGATTTGCGGTCGCGTGCTTCGTGGAGTATGATTTGCCAGCAGTTGGGTTTCAAAGCCCCTCCAGGGAATAGTGTTCTAGGGCACGCAAGGTTGACTCTTGATTGATTGATTGATTGATTGACTGACGGATCAGCCGTTTGTATCTGCGGTGCTGGCTAATTACTTCCGCTCACGCTCTCTCTCTATCCAAAAGTTGAGCAGGGTCTGCGCAAAAAAACGTTTTTCCTCAAATCGTTCGGCAATGCATCCAGCGTGTAGAGAACGAAAAATAACATATGCTTGTTATGAAACTTAAAGGCAAAAAAAGTTACATTAGGAGTTTTTTCGACCTATCAAATCGAAAAAGTACATCGACCAAAATTAATCTTTTTTTCGCTCTTTTCACTCTCTTTAGATGCAACAACAAAAGATAGCACGATTAGTGAAGTTTGTTGAATTTTATGACGTCGGCGAGGCATGAAAATAGCAGCGAAAAGCAAAACAAATTTTAAAAAATGGCCAAAAATTTTTTTTTCAGTGGTTTCCCGACGTCGTTGAAATTCAACAAACTTCTCCTATTGTGCTATTTCTTCTTGCTGCATCCAATGAGAGTGAAAAGATTGAAAAAAACATTAATTTTGTTTAATGTACTTTTTTGATTTAATAGGTCGAAAAATCTCTTAATGTAACGTTTTGCCCTCAAGTTCCATAACAAACCTATGTTATTTTTTGTGCTCTACTCGCTAGATGCATTGCCAAACGATTTGAGCAAAAAGTTTTTTTGTGCAGACCCTGCTCAACTTTTGGATAGAGAGAGAGCGTGAGCGGAAGTAATATCCAGCACCGCAGGTTTGTATTTCTGGCAAAAAATTTTTTTGCATGCTGCTGTCAGGCTGACAGATTTTCGCTGTTGAAGTTAAAAGTTTATACGGCCTGTCGGCGACGGCATACGCGGCGATTCGCGAAAATGCCAACCGTTATAGCTTTGGATGTTTCACTTTCGATGTGCGGTTATGGAGCTTCTGTTGCCGGCACCCAAACGAAAGCGGTAACTCTTCGAGAATTGGCCATTCAAGGGATAAAAACGCTTCTTTCATATATAAAAGAATATGCTGTTCTCGAATCAGTTTCTTTTTCGGTTTTCGCCCGTAATTTTGAAACTATCGAGCCGCTCGATGGCTCGTTTACACGAGACTTCGACGAAATTCGACGGCGGCTAAATGATACTCGATTGTATACAACAACTTCTGTACATGCTGGGCTGAGTGCCGTTAATTTGGCGCTGCGCAAAGAACAAAGCGGACAATGCCGGGCGATTGTCGTTGTTGACGGTGTTTGCTCAGCTTTCGATGCGTGCAGTGATATCAGCAGCTACCCACTACCGCTACCTCAAAGTGCTGATCTAAACTTTATTTGTATACAGCCTGTACATATGGTATCTCGTGTTGAGCACGCTATTGCTTTTTTCCGCCGTCTCATTGCTGCGAACAACAATCGCGGCGCCGTGTATCAGATGCCTACCGATGTTACTACGGTTGGCTTAGATTCCGTTATTAATTTATTTTGGAAAACATCCGAAGTTATATATGCACCATGCACCGGTCTTCTTTGCTTCGGCAATTTATCATGCAAAGTACAATTTTATCCAAGTAGCGCAGCCGATCGCAACGGTAACAACAATGATATTTTGAACATTCTAGCGTTTCCAACCCGAGACTTGTTGGAAAGTGCGCCTTTTACCGCCAAATATGCTCTGCTTCCGGTTGTCGAAGGATCGACTCCGGAGGAAACACCTCACTTTGCAGTTGTACTACTAAAAGCGCTTGCGAAGCGCGACGCAAGCGGCGGTAATGCAAGCCAAGCGACTAATCGTGTGGCTTTGATAGAAATACAAAGCAACGACGCAGTCCACGGGTCTAGCAAAAGAGAGAAAAATAACGAAAAGCAGTATGGTTTGATTCATCTTGCCGAAGAAGGACGAAAGAAGACGCCTTTCTTAATGTTGACAATACTAAGTCGAGGCGAACAACCGATTCCATGGCTACCACCGTTAGCGACTTTTGTTTCTTCTTTGCAGCAAACTCAACCCGAAAACAACATCTCACCAACGCTAACTCTGCAACAGCTAGCCATTCATGGCGGGTATTTTTCGAGTGACTCGCCTTGTAATTCTTGGCTTCATCCTGAACATTTGTCGTCGGACATAACGAAACTCGTGCGAATGTCTAAAAAAGTTCGTGAAAAGCAGCCGCAATTTTACAAAGAACTCAACAGGTTTCGAACGCAAGCTATAGCTGACGGATGGGGTGTTGCGGCTGGTGCGGTTATTGCGGAAAGCGGTATCGATCATCAACCACGAGCACAACAAACCAGCATATTCGACTTTTTAGCGCACGCACTGGAAGCCGAGTTGGCAGTTTCAGCGTCCGTACAGCAACCAGCCGGCGCTGGCGTTGATGCCGTTACACTGGCGCATATTAATTATGTTATACAATTTTTGCGAGATCCCGAATCGCGAGCCAATGCCGCAATAATTATTGCTACGCCAAATTTTTAAACCCGTCGGAAAAGAATTATGCATGTAGTGATATTTTAGACCCTTTTGCTAACACTTTCGTGACACTGTATCGAATGACGTTAATATAGGAAAATCTTCAATTAACCGTTTGTAAGCCCAGCATAAACGTCCTAAAGCATCAATATCAAGAGCTATCGGCGGAGTTTCGGGATGAATATTGCTCTCGGTGAGCAAACGTCTGACGAAAGTATCATGTTCCTGCTTCGGCAACAGTAGATTAAAACAATAACGTATATCGTTTTTTCGCGCGCTCAGCACACAGCGCAACACTTTTTGTACTAAATTCCAGGGCAAGTTGATTACTGGTTCTTTCCGTGGAACAAACGTAACAACACCACCATTCACAGCAGGTTTCGGTAAAAATGCAGAACCTTTGATCATTTTGCGATAATCTACGTGCGCGAAATTTTGGCATATTATAGACAACCGATTTCGCTCTTCGGCATTTGGCGGTGCGACCATGCGCTCACATACTTCGTGCTGAAAGCATAGGGTAAGTGGTACTCGTCCATAGCGCCACGCGCTTTGGCGTTCGTGCATTTGTTGCAGCCATCGTATTATCAACGGCGTGCTGATATTAAACGGCAAATTGCCGACTAAATGCAACGGCGGTGGTTCGTCGTCGTGCCAATCGCGCGCGCAATCTGCAGGAAATATATCATGCATATCATAAGTTAAAATATCGGCTTCTACATAACTAAATACATCGGGCATACATTCGCGAATTTGTTCAAGATGCGGCAAAAAACGACGATCAAGCTCGATGGCTGTTAAACTCCGTAAATTCCGATGCAGAAGTTCACGAGTAATTCCACCAGGGCCAGGACCTATTTCGGCAACACATTTGCCAACCAAATCCCCGCAACAATCAACCACTTGTCGAATAACATCTGGCTGAAGCAGAAAGTTTTGTGACAAGCTCTTTTGTGCATGCAATCGGTAAATACGCAAAAGCTGTCGAACTGTTGGTAAAGGGGGAAGTCGAACTAATTGCTCAGCCCGCGTCGCTACTTTAGTATAAACTTTAGAGGCCATATGATATTTGCTGATGCTCGGGACATATCACTTCTATAAACCGTTCAACGCAGTCATTTCTTTCCTGGTTTTATGCAGCAAACATGACCCGTATGCTGCATACGCACTAAAAAACTTTGAATTGAGAACACCAACTTGCGGTTCCATAGAGGCCATTCAACAATGACTGTCACCCAGTAGGGAGGGGGGAGGGGTAAAAGTTTAATACAGGAGTAGGTGACACATTTCTCTTCAAGATGGCTCAATTTTAGGGGAGGGAGGAGGCGACGGAAAGTGACATTCGTCGGATGACAAAATTTTGCAAAGCACATTTGAAGTCACCGGAAAATTTCACAAAATGGCGCCGTCGCCGAAAAAGTTTAACTACTTGACTTCCTATAAAACTTTCTGCAAGGCAAACTCTACGCTTTCGGGTCAAAAGCAACAAAGTCTGGCCAACTCAGCATGGAAGTCCATGCGCGACGACTATGATAGATGTGCTGCTGAAGTTGAGCGATTGAACGGCATAGAGAGCAAGCAGCCCAGCATATTAAATTTTGTTACAAGTGCAGCTGCTGTTGATCCCGACGATGTTGTTATGGACAGCGATGGCGAAATTACCGAATCTGCCGAGTCTGTTAACCATGAAATGGGTCTTGATCTAATTACGGCGCTGCAGGTTTTCGTATACAGACTTTTTCATTTACGAATGTTTTCGTCGCCGTCTCTTTATAGACGCGGCATATGTTCTCCGTAAATTCAGTTACGAATCTCCATTGTTCATTTTTCGAACATGTCTCTTGTTTTATTATTCGGTGAAACACATTGACATGACCTACCGGTCTGCACGCAACTATGCGAGAGCGGCAAACATTTTGTTGTCGTCGGTAGAGTACCGGGAGACAACAGTCGTCAACGAGAAGACAACGCAAGAAAGGCGTGTTCGGAACAACAGTCCATGTAAAGGCGGTCACTAACCAGCGGTAAAGAAAGTTCTTATATTAAAAATCCAGTTAATGAAAACCTGCAGCGCCCTAATTACTGCGGATGGCGAACGTCAGGAAGTCCTGACAACGAACAACAAAGTCGTTATTGCAGCACAAGACGAGATGAGGAACAAAGTTTGTAGGTTGCAGCAAAAACTGCAAACGTGCAAACAAGCCATGAAGATCCTTGGTAGCTTTGTCAGCTCAGTGGCTTTGCGTGAGAAGAAAAACAGCTGAAAATCCAGCTGAAGAAGGGAAGTGCTAAGTTGAGGCGGCTGCAGCAGAACAGTAAAATACAGTTGAAGCTTCGTCTCTGGAAAGATGCGGGTGTCAGAAAAAGAAAAAAGCCGAAGGCGAGCGAACGAAACACGTTCAGGCTTGGGCAAAGCAATAATTAAAGTAGTAACTGGTGGTGTGCATGCAGCTGACTTTATTTATGCAGATTAATTTCGCAAGTCAATGTGGACTCCGAGATACTGCATTTGATACGCATTGTCTTACGGTGGCGACGGAAGTCGGTCGGCTAACATGCGGATCATGTGGTATTTATTACCCGTCGAACAAGATGTTTAAAAGTCATGAACGTGCATGAAACAAGCGTGCCGCTCGGTCAGGATTTGCTGACAATGTATCTTCGCCAGAAATCAGAGACGAAGAGTCTAACGGTGGCGCCGTAGACGCCGATACTGCGTCAGCTAATATATTTATGAATGACGTGGAGGTCGCAGCATATTTTAATGGTCATCTCACCATTGCAGACGATGCTGTCGATGCTGAAATCGCTTTAGCGGGACTATCCGCTAAATTGTTGCAGTGTTTTTCCGTGCGGTAGAATTGCCTTGTTATACAGATTTTTTATGAAGAATTCTAGTAGTTCAACAGTTAATGTTCTACCAGCCAAGCAGTTGAAGCTCTGCGTTGAATCATTAGCAATTTTACTAACGCTATTGTAGAATCGGTAACACAAACTGGCTAGTTTTCCAGCCAGTCTTTGTGCATACTTAGAACAATCTTTCTTGCTGCTTGCAGCTGCAGTTGCGTGCTTGCCACTTGCTGTTGCAGCTTTGCAATTTCATGCTGTTTTTGCTGCACAGCGTTTTCAGCAACTTCTGTTTTTGCGGCGGCTTCCGTTGCTGCGAGCAGCAGCGCCTGAGCATCAGCACCTTCATAAAAATCATCAAATATCGGCGCGCAACGTGCCATTACGGTAAATACAGCGCATTTCGGACATGAAGTATAATTTTCCTCGACAATCCACTGAGCCAAGCATATTTTGTGGAGCAAATAATTACACGAAGTCGCCATAATCGGATGACGAGCAAAAGGCTGCACGCAGATAGAACACGACATTTCGGTGTATACTTTTCAGCTCGACCTAGAATTCCAGATTTTATAGCTGTGCTGTACACTAAAGGGACCGACGACGACGGCAAATTGTAAACCGGCTTGCAGTTCTACTGAACGATCTCAACGCGTTGCCATCGCGGATGGTTCTTGAGGCGTGAAGTTGAACTGAAGAGTCAAAGTGACTACTCTGTCACCAGGATGACCACAAGACGCTGTTTCCGTGGTGAACGTAGAATGGGGGGGGGGTAGCCCGCAATGATAGTCATTCTGGAAGAGTGACAGGGAGGGGGGTAGGCCGCTGTAGAACGATTGATTACGGTCATTGTTGAATGACCCCATATTGAATGCACCGGCATTTGAAGGTGCCTTTTTAAATTTACTTTATTCAAAAGCACCTGCTGAAATAGGAGTTGCCACTAAGACACAGACAAATGAAACAATTGTCCCCAAAACAACAAGAATGTACTTAGATTTTATGCTGTACGTCAGACTGACGAAACATTTTCAAAACTTTTGACAAAACTTATCGCAATTTGGCTCAGTCCATGTCTGTTTCGGGGTAGGCTTCATATACACGCTCATACTATTCCTTGTTTTCTGATCAAGCAATGCTCTTTTTCCGCCTCTTGTACCCCAACTACTGTTGCACCCTTACAGATATATCCCCGGTCATTGTAACTCCTTTTTCTCCGGATTTCTGTAACTCTTGTTATCACATGCTGCGGTTGTAAGTGGTCACGATGGGCGGTTGAGTTTATAAAAGTTGACTTTTCTCAACTCGTGCGCTTTTCGTAACAAGTAAATATCACCTCGTAACAAAACCGATTGATTTAAGCATTCTGCTTTTGTTTTGCGTACAAGTGTTTGAGAAGGTTTTGGCTACACGACGATGACGCGTTGCTGTACGACGACGAGGCCAACAATTTTGCAAATCCCAGTGGAATGTTGGACAAAACGTGACACTTAAGCAACTCGAACAAACGGTACCAGCGCTTGTTTTTCGGTTTGACTCGCAATCTTTATCTTTAAACAATGTCGAAGATAGAAACGCGTCTCGATAATCTAACATTTTATCAACTGTTAAACTTCACTAGATTCGTCGCAAGGAACACGCGTCCTTTCCACTGGAGCAAACTGCGTGAAATCTTTTTGTAACAGGATTTGGACGAAAACGTTATCTCGATGAAATATGCGGCTGCAGTGCTTGACAGCTTGTACGCAGAAACTGTTGATGAAGCCAGACAGCTCCCTGGTATTGTTGTAAATATCACCGACACCGAACTGGCATATGCTTATTCTCAAGAAATATCTGCGCAGCTGGTAATATCAGAATTAATCTCATGGAATACAGTTATGCCGATGATGAACAGCCAAAAATTCACGGTCAAGCAATACCATCAATACCACTGTTTGTACATGGTTGACCGAACGGAGCCGCTTGTCAGTAATGTTTTTACGAGGCATTAGCTTCATATTATTACAAAAATCAAGACTTGAATAACTGCAACCGTAATGGCATTGATCAGGACAGTGCCATTGTTATTTTCGACAGTGATTCCGTATACACACAAAGTGCGGTATTGCATGCAGTGGCGGCACCTGATACTGATATGCACAAGCCAGTCGATAAAGTGCAAAGTAAAAAATTTGGTGATACGGTCGGCACAAAGTTCTGCCCGAACAGGCTTGCAAATGGTCGAATAGATGCAAATATACAAGTAGAAAGACACCATCTTAAAGAAGTTAGAATTATTATTGACTGGACTACGTTTCCGATTTTAAAAAAGGCTAAAATCCGTAATTTATTTCTGGGCTTTTCTCTTGCACGCTTGTTTGAATACAAAACCTTTTTGGGTGCGGAGCCAATACAGCTTCTACGTTAACAGATCCTTGAACAGACTACAATGGTACCTCGCCGCAAATTTTCTGTTGTGTTAGGTATTTTGCTGGCGACGCATTAGCTGACGCTTGGTCAGCGTTTACTCTACGCGTCTGATTTCGAGCAAATAGACTGTCGATTGCGATTTTAATTTTTATTTTAATGTTGAATTTTGTAGTGGCTTATTACAATCGTCTTTAACATAACTTTTTGATGTGTGCTTGGTCAAAGACGGCTATATTGGCTTATACTGATAGGTCGTTCCGGCAGTGCTTCTTTGGTGTTAAGTGCGCCGGAGTAGCGCATGCGCGGGTTGGGTGTTGACGGCTGGCGCTCCGACCTTGTCGGCTTTGCCGATTTTTTCCTGGTGCTTCATAGCACTAATTTATCGTCGGAGCCTGTGTCTCGCACGTGTCGTGTTTTGAATTGTAGTTCTTGTCCGGGTGGGTGTTGGCTGGCGATGGCCGTAGTCACGTTCGCAGGCTTTGTCGGTCATTGTGAGAAATCACTTTTTGAATTGCAAAGAACTCTTCACCAAACGGTGTTGCCATTTAGACACAGACACAAGATTAGCCAACCTAAACAAATTTAGTAAGTAGGAAAAGATAGTTATGCACAACATCGTGAAGCAAATAGCTGAGCGAGTAAAAAGAGAAAAACTATAGACAGTCGTTTATGTGTCTTTCAATAATAGATACACTACAATCAATTCTTTTTATAGTAATAGTATCCACAAGTTTAAGAGGCAGTTTTAACGTTTTAGTACATAAAGTGTTTTCGGAGGAGTTGCGCCGCGTACGCCGAACCAAATTCCATGCCCAGTAATTGATTCGACAGGCAATCGATACTGGTCTGTAAACCATGGAATTGTCGGTTCGTATATATTACGCTTTTCTTCAAAACCTTTTTCAGCCACTTTTTTACTCCATCCCATTCCAATTGTAGAACCTAATATTACTGCTTCAGAACAATTTGGCCATATACAAGCATATCAATACAACGTAGAGTATTATCAGTTGCAGTGCATTTAAATATCGTGTCTACACTAAAACCCTTACTGCATAGATTATCAGCTATAATTTTTTTAACTTCGTCGTGTTTTTTGTTTCTGAGAAATTCACCATATTTACAGCTGATAAGTACGTGACCCAGCATTTCGTCTGTCGGTTTGCAGCGACGACATTGCCGGTATTCTGAACTTTTGCATTGTAAACGTGGTATAGCAAGAACGGGAACAGCATAGCAGCACGCCTGAATCATGGTACGCCACGTACTTTCACGTATGTCGCGCTTCTTATAAATTCATTGATTCGCCTGCGCGGACGGTGCTTGTACATTTGTACACCAATTTGCGTAGGCATGCCGCATCAGTGTTCAAATTCCCTGTCACGCACAGTGTGCCTCGAATTTTAAAGGAAGGTTAGCTTGTTCAAAAGGTTTTGGCTCGATGGGGTAAACGCACTGGAGTTCGCTGTAGCAAACACACGCTTCTCTAACGTATTGAGATTGAAGATACATAGCAGTAGCAGAGTCTTTAGCATTTTGATGCAGCACGCTCAGCGCTTGAATTCGTTGCAGTCGCGCTTCTCATTCGTATTTAACAATGGCCAGTCCACCATCTTTGCGACGGAAACATAAAAAGTTGTTCACAACATCGTATCCGACCTATATCCCAGATACGGGTTTTTATTTTTATATGAAGTTTGTTTAGCCATGCCGTTTCAATGAGCTCGTTCGGCGATACTTGAAACGTGTAGTTTAACACAGGCGCTAAGTATCGTTGAAACATCTTCAGTTTGTGATTCGCCACGTAACAATGACATTTTTATCAATTGATCAAATTGTTTAAGAAAGCAGATTTCGGCAGCATCTACATCGAACTTTTGAAGTGGAGAAATGCATGCCTGAATATCTTGCAATCATATGGGGCTCCAATCGGGTAAATAAATTCATTCAACAAGTGCATCGGTTCAATGTCGCTACTTGTAAGAGTGCCGCGCTAAATCGATTGAACATTTACTACTGCTAACCAGTTCGTCTTTTTAGCGTTAAGTTTTAAACCATAGCGACAAAAAGCGGCTTCGGCAATATCTAACAGTCTTCGTGCCAATATCAAATCTTTACCTATAACAGCAGGTCATCAACAAATGACAGCACTGAGGCAATTTCATGACTAGCGCTGTAACTGGGCGCCCACCCAGGATTCGCGACAGTGTGCAGGTTTGAGTTTGACAGCTAAAATTCGCTTTGACATGCCAACTGCTACGCTTAAACATGCTAACTGTATTAAATCCTGGGTGGGTGCTCAACTATTCAATGACTTTGTAGCGTAGTCATCTGTTGTTCATGGTATCATTGATGGCGAGATTGAAGAGCACCGGCGAAAGTGGTTTACCTTGTGCAACACCACGCTTAAACGGTATAGGCTCTCGCATTCTACATCCCCAATTGTAGTTGTTTTGTCACGCAGAGCCGCAGTACAGGCGTTTGGAAGCGCAGTTGGCATTGGGCGTGATTGTAGAACTCTTCTATTTTTCTCAAAGGAAACTTTTTAAAATATCCTCGTTGCGTGTCAGAATCGGATTTAGGGTCTCCATACATTGTATTACATTGCTATGGGTACCCCAGGTGCGATGCCGACACGCAAACAGCAAGTTTTAAAAAGTTTTTTTTGAGATACGTACGGTACATGAGTCTATACGTAATGAAAACCGGGGCGGCTCACCAACTCTATCAGCAGACTTGGGTCGCCTTCGAAGGCTTCTTTTAGACTCTATAGAAACTTACGGAAATAGACTCTATAAAATCTTACGGCAGTAAGTATCGTAAGATTCTATAGAGTCTATTACCGTAACACTCTATAGAGTCTAAAAGAAGCCTTCGGAGGCGACCCAAGTCTGTCTATCAGAGACTCTGATTCAGAGTACAGGGCATGCTAAACAGGCGCCAGAATTGCCGACTCGCCGAGTCGGACTCGGAAATCATGTCCCCAAAAATTCGACCAGCAAATTTTTCTACTACGCTCTCGCAATACATTCAATGTATTACATTATCATTGTTAAGCTTGACGAGAAAACACCTGTGGTGGCATGCAATTTTTTTGGAGAAGCTTGTTTTCGACAAATCAACGTTCCAAGTCAAAGAATGGAATTGTTACGTCGCGGCAACTTCCCGCTGACCGAGTCGGCCTCATGACGGTGGATGGCTATCAACAACAAACATTTTATTTAATTAAAACTTCTTTAACAGCAAGAATGGATACACCACACAAAAGCCAGGAGAACCATCGACGTCGTACGCTGATAATACTTTTCGGCAGTCAAGGTGGTACGGCGGAAGATATGGCCAACTATTTTCAAGGTCAAGCGAAATGCCGATGTTTTGACCATACGCTTTTAACCGCTATCGACGATTACCCGTTTTCTCAGCTAGCCGACGAACTATCGGCAGTACTTTTTGTGTGTTCTACAACAGGCCAAGGTGAGATGCCAGAGAATATGCGTAAATTCTGGACATTTTGTGCGGAAAAGGTTTACCTGCCGACGCATTATCTAGCTTGCGATTTGCCGTTGTTGCACTTGGGGATTCATCTTACCGTCAGTTTAATTTCGCAGGAAAAAAACTTAGCCGACGACTGAAACAGCTTGGTGCATGCGAAATCTGCCCAATTGCATTAGCGGATGATCAGCATGAATTAGGTCCTGATGCAGCTATCGAAGTATTTGAACAGCAATTTTGGAAAGCTTTATCTTTGACGCATGCTGAACAAAACGCTGAACCGGTCCGAGGCAATGAAATCAAAATCGATCGTTTGCTCCAGAACTGCGCTACGTTGTTCAACAGCTTGCTGACTGCAAGACTTTGGACAGCAACAGGTGCACGCGTTTTGATTCATCACGGTTTGTCAATATACAAAACCCCTTTTTCTGCAACATGCTTGGAAAAACGTTCGATTAACGCCTTCCGACTACTTCAAAGATTTCAGATTAATTCGGCTTTTGTACGATTCGTCACTCCATTCAATGGCTTACGTCGCCGGTGACATCGTCATGATACAGCCGCAAAACAATATAACTTCCATCGATGAGTTTCTTTCAAACGTTTTGCCGCATATCCCGCCATCGCAGCAAGTTTGCATAAGTCGTCGCCATGCTGACTTTAAGTCTCCTCCGAATTACATACTACCACTGGAACAGCCCTGCACAGTGCGTGATCTGGCGCGTTTTTATTGGGACTTCCAGTCTGTACCAAGACGATCGTTTTTCGCCATGGCGCAACACTTTACACCCAGCGAGCGAGAATCTGAGCGCTTAGCAGAACTGTCGTCAGAAATCTGGTTTAGACGATTTATATGCATATTGTTTTCGAGTTCGCCGAACGATTGCCGAGGTTTTGCAAGACTTTCGCGAGCTTGCTGGTGCTTTAACGCTGGAGCAGCTAATGGAATTGATACCGCCGCTGCGACCTCGCGCATTTCTCTGGCAAGCTCACCAAGCGTGCATCGTAATGAACTTCATATACTTTTAAGCGTTGTGCACTACAAAACAAAACTACATCGACCTCGTGTGGGCGTTTGTTCTAGCTGGCTTGCCAATGATGTGCACGTGGGCGACAGTGTTTTGTGTTGGTTGCGTGGTGGATCGATAAAGTTTCCTCGGTGTCAGGTTGACGACGGTACAAACGTTGCCGAGCAACAACCATGCATTATGATTGGACCTGGCAGTGGCGTTGCACCATTCCGTTCGTTTATACATGAACGTGCCTATAACCGTATGGGGCAGAACTACTTATTTTTGGCAACCGGAATCGTGATAAAGATTTTTTGTTTCAGAACGAATGGCATGAGTTATGTGACCAGGGGATGTTGCATTTAGCTGAGCCGCCGGCATTTTCTCGTGACCAAACGGACAAAATCTATGTTCAGCATAGACTGCGAGAAAACGGTGCACTAGTTCATAGACTGTTGACAAACGAGAATGGAATGCTCGTTATGGCTGGCAATGCAAAGATGCCGGCTCAAGTGATGGATAGTTTGTGTGAATTATTCAAACTTATGGGGGAATGAACGAAGATGAAGCACGCAACGTACTTTCAACAATGGAGAAGCGCAGGATGATACAGTCTGAAACGTGGTCTTAATTTGCTTGTATTATGTAATTTACTACTGACAAGCATGGATGATATTCCTCTGTGTGATAGATGTTTTAGCTTTATCAAGTAACGCGGTAAATATTGTGAGCAAATCAAAGTTTACATGGCCAAAGAATCTAGTAACTACGGGCCGTAACAACTAGCGGCATCGTAAGCACGTTTAGAGAGCGCTTAAATTACCATACTAACATGAAAGCAGCCACTGAAGCTTATTTAACTCTGGCATACAAAATACACTACGCTCCAATTTTTGACCACCTTCTGTCTG
>CAXARX010000524.1:0-16316 GCA_963971425.1 Bryoerythrophyllum caledonicum | reverse complement strand
CATCCACTTTTAAAAGTAGGAATTATACAATTTGATGAATAATGCTCATATGCATTTTTCCAAATATGAACTTGTCTCCAATTTTTCACAATTTCAAAGGTAGATTCATTTGTCCAAACATTATGCTTTCAATCTTCTGCGCTCCATCCACAGTACTTCTGAACAAAAGCCAGCCTTTGATATATGTGACGAGGTGTCAAAAAAGGATTTTTGATTGTAATATTGACTGAAAATTTCACTTATGCGTAAGAGCCTTTGAATGGTACGTCTACATATTGGAATAGAGCATATACTGGCAATCTTTGATACTGACGTACAACGATTTTTTTTTAATAACAAAAAACACTACGCACATCCCTATCACTAAGTTTTGTAGTGTGACTTCCACTACAAGGTTCACGCTTGAAAAATCCATCTTCTCTAAAAAAATTCTCAAACATCTAAACTGTTCTAAGAGAAACGATGATAGTGGTTGCAATTTGACCTTGAGTACTCCCTCACTCATGCCTATAATACGTCCATGAATTTCATCTAAACTTGCCATCTGAAATGTGTTGGTCTTTCTTTTACTGGGTTACAAACAGGGTTGTCTATTGTGTCGTGACAGGGACAATTTCCGTCACAATGTCACGATGTCACGACACAATGATGGCATGACATTGTGACGGATCGTGACTTTACTGTGACGGGGCCATTTTGATGGCAGAAAATACAATTTTCACATTTACCTCTGGAGAGACACGATGGATTCAGAAAGGAATCTGTATGCCACATGTGCAGACATGTCATCAACTGCGGTAAATTCATGACGCAGTAATTTTCAGCTTGGGTTGAAGGAATGTCCGCGCCAATCCGCGCCTCACTCCGTCATCGAAGGCTGTCCGTGGCCATTCCGCGGTCAGTCCGCGGCCAGTCCGAACCACTGTCGCTTGTAGTCTGCGGGCAGCCCACGACAGTCCGCGGTCTGTCCGGGGTTGTCCATGGCTACGTCCGTTGCCAGTCCGCGCCCCAACCGCACCTATTCCATTTGAATTTCAGTATAAAATAGTGCAGTTCCAAGGCGATGGTGTTTAATCCTGCATAGTGGCTTTTAAGACCTTGGATTCTTTGTACAAGAATGCATTGCTCGAAATCCCATTGTTGAGGAGGGAATTCCTGACCCGTAGTTGGCTCTGAGTCCAGTGCGACGCCATGTCAAGTCGGAATTTTGTATGGGATCTATGGTACCAAGACATGGGCAACGCTCCTTCAAGAGCAGCACGACAAGTGAAGTGTCGGTTTTGTTCTCACTCTATGGTTTATAGAGCCGACAGGATGTTGTCGCACATGGGGTACCGTCATCCTAGTAATCTAGGTCGTGACGTCCAATTGTGTAGGATGGTGCCTCCACATATGCGTGTGTTGTTTCAAGGTTGTGATGGGATTGTTCCTAATCGTCCTGATGCTGCCAACGATGTACCATGTTCCCAACAACCTGTTGATGACGAGAATGGGATTGGAGTGGAACACTTATTGATACAATCCGTGGTGGACGACGTGGAGCAGATTCAGAACTCCCAAACAAGTCGTGGCGTGGAATCCGTACACTTAGATAGGGAACCTCGAGAGCTACGTCAAGCGACCTTGCGTGAGGGCTTCAACATTTCCAAAAGGCAACTCTTGGACAAGGCTTGGTCTAGAGCTTTCTATGAAGCGAACATTCCATTCAATATCATTAGGCACCCTGCGTTTGTAAAAGCGGTTCAGGAAACTGCACGCGCACGAGTGTCCGCCTACCATCTACCGACCTACAATGCCGTACGTACGAAGTTGTTGACAAACCAAAAAGTTGATGTACAAACGACTGTCAATGTAGCCATGGGTAATGCTATATCAAAGTATGGCGTTACAATATGTAGTGATGGCTGGGACAACGTTTCAGAACCGACCTTTGCTAAATGTTGTTCAATCATGCACAAAAGGGGATGTTTTCATAGGCACCATCGATACATCGGGAAATTATAAAGACCACTTTTATGTTGCTTCTCAAATCCGACCATTTCTGCAAATGGTTGAACATGCAAATGTTGTCCAAGTATGTACGGACAATGCTCCAATCATGGCGGCCGCATGTCGGACATCATGCAAGAAATTCCACATCTCTATGTTCAAGGATGCGTTGCCCATTGCTTGGATCTTTTACTTGAATATTGGGGCAAAGAAGCGTGGGTACAAAGGATTGTTAAGAAGGCAAGGGTTGTTTCTTTATTCATCAAGAACCACCATGCCCCACAAGCAATCTTTCGAAGGTTATCACCCGATCTTTCTATTCGTTTGCCCAATGAGACACGGTTTGCAACAAACTTTCTCACGATACAACACCTCCTCCAAGTTCGCCAGGCATTGGAGCGAATGGTGGTTGATGAAGACTGGCATGCTTTTCTAGCGGGATTGCGGACTCAAAATACAAGGGCACATGCTTTTCTAGCGGGATTGCGGACTCAAAATACAAGGGCACATGCAAAAGGCCTTTATGCACGACGCGTTATACGCTCGGATGGATTTTGGGACATTTGTGTGAATTTTGAGTACATGGTGTTGCCGGTGGTACGTGCTCTTCGTGTGTTTGACGGCAATGCTCCCGCTATGTGTCATGCATGGAAAGTCATGCATGAATTGGGGATCCATGTTCAAGGATTCCGCAATGCCCCGTTCTGCTTGGAACAAGATTTGGCAACAAGGGCATTAGATGCCTTTAACGCAAGGTGGAGGCTCATGATTACTGACCTTCATTGGGCAGGGGCTATGTTGAATCCTTCTTTGCGTCGATGGGCCCCGTTGCACAAGCACGAGCTTGCGAGACCAATCTTGGATGGTGTTCTTCGGAACCTAGTTACGAGGGAGGATGATATAGGTTTGGTCCTTAATCAGTACCAAGATTTCATTGAGAACAGAGGGACATTTACAGATTCCATGCAACCAAATGTCTTGAATGTACCGCCCCATGAATGGTGAGATGACATGGGAGGCGGGGCAAAGCAATTGCAGATTATAGCAAGACGCATCCTTACTCAAGTATGTTCTGTTTCGGCATGGGAACGCAATTGGAGCTTGTACTCTTATGTTCACAGCAAATCCTACAATCGCCTACAACATAGTCGGGCGGAGGACCTCGTTTACATTTACACCAATTCTAGGCTCCTTAGGCATCGAAGAGGAACGAGGGTTGCTCAGTGGCTTGAGTTGAATGGCGTACATTCCAATGATGAAAGAAATGGGGACAATTCTGATGATGCAAATGATGATGGCCATCATGTCGATCATGATGGACTTGGTGATTTTGACATGGACGCTGGTACTTTTGATTCGGACAATGAAGATTGAGATGGTGACGGTGGTGAGGGTCACCGTGATGGGGATAACAATTCGGATTATGACGGTCTTCACTTTGATGGTGATCGTAGAACTGGAGATATTGGTATTTTTGAGTTTATCGAAGGTGAAAAACCACAACATGTTCAATTGCCATCTAACCTTCGCGGGGATGATGATGGGCCGTCATTTGGACAACTTTGTGCAGGACAAAGACTCTGGCGTGAACAGGAAGGGGGCGTTCACCACTAAGCCGTCCACGCAAACGTTGACTTGCCATCCCAGCCTGAAAGTCATTTGTTATCATTTGGTCGGGAAAGGCAACATATCTCAGATCACAGGGATGAGGAGGCCACTACACCGGCGGATGATACGTCTCTTGTGCCATCGAGGGTGGTTTGCAATGGCAATTCCAATCTACCATGTATTACGACTTCAAATGTTCAAGGGTTATCCACGCCTATTGGAGACGTTGTAGTGAATGTGTCAACCACGGAGGTTGATGTACCTCCCCAAGTTGGAATACAAAATCGGCGGATCACCCGTAGTCATGTAGTTGCAGGGAGATTCGGTGGAGCGACCACACGGGGGGTCGGTGCTACATTGGTAGCACTTCAAAACAATCGCCCAAACATTAGACAAAGACGAAATCGTCGGCAATCCATTTGGTCGAATAATGTTCATAGTCCAACCGTTCGAAGGCAACCTCTCACTCCAGCAAGTGAGTGAGGTCATTCTACACGCAGGGGTGGAAGGGTGCTTGTAACAAGTGGAAGAGGGATAGTTTCGTCCTTAGATGTAGACATCAATGCAATTGTTGATGTAGGTACAACACTTCCACATTGCGGGGAGGCTTCTACAAGCACCGCAAGTGCTAGTGGTCGACAAAGGACTACACGAGGGAGGAAGAGACGTCGAAGGAATCAAGGAATACTAATGCCATTTGTCGGTGAAGCTTACGACCCATCTGACGGAAGACCCAATATGGATGACAATGGAATACGTGACATCGACGGTTCTCGTCCAACAACGAGGTTGGTTATTGGTCGAGACGATAACTTGCAATTGAGAAGTGCTACTCCACAGTCCAACGATGAAGAGAGCACGGATGAATCTGATGTGGATCCACGGTGCATAGAAGAGAATGACCCAACAGTTCGAGTGCGATCTTGAGTGGATGTCTATTAAATTTTCCATTATGCATACTACAAGGTCTATTGATATTCTTTGTGTATGTTTTCCATATGTTTTATAATATACTCTTACTTTTTAATGTCATTATTATTTCAAGACATTCATCTCGCACAATAAGGTACCCAATAAATTGAATGCAAAAAATATTTAGGAGTTAGCGGACATGGAGTGAAGTGCCCGCAGATATTGCATCGGACTAGCGCGGACAGGTCACGGAATGCTCGTGGACTGCTCGCGGAATGGTGGCGGATTGGACGCGGACTCCCCGCGGACAGGGAGCGGCCTACACGTGGACAGGGAGCGGACTGCACGCGGACAGGGAGCGGACTACCCGCGGACACGGCACGAACGAGGCGCGGACAGGTCGCGGACGAGACGCGGACAGGGCATGGACAGGTGCGACCCTACGGCCGCGGACATGGGCGGACAAGGGCGGACAGGGGGGTATAAAAGAGGAGGGAGGAAATGTTTTTTGCACACCTTCCCGCGAATCCTGGACGCCCTGACGCACTTGCCTCCACGTTGACGGCGGTATGCGGGGTTTTCAGAGTGGGAAAGTGGTCCTTTTGAGGACGGAGATTACCCGAAAGGAGAATTTTTAGTCCTCAAAAGCATCAGCACAGGTACAGAAGCTGTTGAAGTTGTCAGAGATTTGAAGAAGCCGTATATGTGATACTTTTTAACAATCTCTCATCAACACTATTTTGAAGTGCTTGCATGGGATTAATTGTAGCACTATTTTGAAGTGCAACTAGTTATAGGCGGCATAATCATATTAGAATAGTTGGCTAGTATTAGAATAGCAATTAGAAGTATTTTGTAGTGGTTTAGGATTGTTTAAAGCATGGCAACCATGCATAGTGGTGGTGGACGTGGTGGAAGTGGTGAGGTGGTGGAGACGGTGGAGGGAGGAGGAATTTAAATGCGCCAGATTTGGGCGCAGGTCCCTCAAAAAGAGCCAAGAAGGCTGTGGATTTGGAGCTAGAAATTTACGGAGACCTTAATCTCTTGGCGTACTTCGGATGGGAAAATCTACCGGAGCCATGGACATGTCAGCAGGGATATGAGCACATTGGTTTTGCTCACCTCGACCGATGGTATACTCCGGAAGTTCACGAGGATCATTGCCGAACGAAGCAATTGACGTATGCCAACATTACTTCCGTAGAGATAAAATGGAGGTTTTTGGAGATCTTACGAGCCATCTCCCACGAAACACGTTGGCCAAAGAATACCATTCCTAGAAGAATAGCTGCGATGGTATACGCGGAGTGTGTGTTGCACAAGCGAGTTGATTGGTCGACGCTTAATCAAGCTTTGGACATCCCTGGCAATGTTGGGAAGCATTTAGGCGACGCACTTACATCGAGGTTGCCTATACTATTAATTCCTAGAAATCCCGTGCCAAAGTGGTTTAGCAAAAAGAGTAGTTTGGTTGATCCACCAGGCCAACAGTTGCCAGCGGATCGAGCGATACCAAAGCCCCACAATCGAAGGAATAATATTGTGCCGGCTGGTGAAGCGCCTCGTGATGGTGGGTCCCAACAAGGCCTCCAGAATGTGGCCCTCGTTCAACATTCTCCAGAAGTCGCCCTCGTCCAACAAGATGTGGATCAACAAATCGTTGATGAGAAATGGAATCAATGTAGTCCGAGATTGGGGGATCTTAATATCGGACATGTGACCGCACAACAACACGATCAGTTACGCGGGGAGTATGATGCGTACAAGGCTGAAGCAGAAGAACGTGCAAAACAAGCAGCTCTAAAAACAGAATGCTTGGAAGCGGAGAAGAACGAGATGGTTACTAGCATGGCCCAATTGCGGATTGAATTAGAAGAAGCCCGCCATTGTAATACGAAATATGAAGCAAGTATTGCTGCAATGCAAAACGACATACTCCAACTCTATACCGATATGGAAACCATGATATTGGGCACGGTGTTGGCGGCATCACGTGCGAGACAATGTGAGGCTGAGATAGCAAAGATTGCTAAAGAGTGGACATCTAACCACAAATTGAGAGCCTTCTTACTTACATCTTGGCCGACGTTGGAAAAAATGTATCCAAGTAGATGGGATGACATGGACCCAGAAGTGACTACTGCCAATGGTAGCATCGACTGGGCGCGCATTCAAGAAGAAGATCACCATTTTGATATCTATGAAAAGGGTAGAGATGGGCAACATAAAATATGGGCAAATGCGGGGACAATGACCACAGAGGGTCAAACTTGTCCCATTTGTCAATATCCATGGGGCCCGGAAGGGTGTTATACGCTCGGAGCATGTGGACATTCATTCCATCCACAATGTCTCATTGAGCATATGATCCAAAGTCGCTCATGCATCATAGGTCATTCGTCGTATCATGCCCGTCTATATTTGCAATTTGGCTTGAGAGATTTCATGCCGACACATTGGGAGTATCGTCAAGAATACTTTCCAAATTTTGATGTAGGCACTGATGAAGGGAAACCCGTTAAATGGAATTGGAGATTCAACGTATCACATGCAGAGCTGGTTGCAGCAAACGAGGCATATGGCACCTTAAAAGATCCAACAAACATACTGCGGCCGGCGGAAGGGTTGTATCCTAACCAACCACCAGATTACGATCTGAAGATATTTTTCTACAATGTAATGGGGTGGCATTTTGATCGTGAGACACAAACAATATTGCATGGCCTTGGGCTTGCACCACATTACAACTCATCCGGAGAGCTGGCGGTCACTAGTGCGGAATTCAGGCGTATGTATCGCGTGGCGGAAGAAGTCTCAGAACTACGCAATGCAACGGTGGACTTGGTTGCGGAAAAAACGTATCATCAACCCCGGCTATATAGTTTGGCCCTTGACTTTATCTTGAACGATGTTTCCCCAAAAGTCAAGGCTATCCTCGATGGTCTACGGAATAGTCAGAGACCGGAAACAGAGGTGCTGCGAGCTTTTAATAGACCTCAAACGCGCCGTAATGATGGTGCGCCCTCGTCGCGCTAAGGGTATAGAAGATAAATAGTGCGTACTAATTCAACGTATTTTTTTCTTTAGGCAGAATTGGGCCAAGGGGCTAGAGGAGAGCAAAAGGGGTTGCAGGATTGACACATGACAATTGGCAGAGGAAGGAGAACAGGGCTGGAGTAGAGCAAGGGGGAGAGAAGGGAGCCAAGGCGCTCGAGCAGAGAGGAGAGAGAAGGGTCGCCAAAACACAAGCCCATATGCATACATGAAAAATCGTTTTGCTCTTAATCACTCATCATGTATGCCCAATGTGAATCAACACTCATGCATCCCACAATACAACACTCTCTGTTTTGAGGATTGTCTCAACATTCAGTCTATCACAAATCACACACACCATTCCCTTTACATAGTGTTCAATAGATATTTAGAAGAAAAAATTTGTCATGTGTCTAATGCACACTTTATGGCCAAGTGGATTCTTCTGCATGGAACACATCTTCACTTCTTCATTTAGATGTTATTGATCTTTTTGAGAAGCATTTATGTTTGGTGGCTTACTCACATGATTGAGTTCAATGAAAAAGCATGAGGTGTCAAAGATATTTTGACATTTTCAATATGACCTTCAAATTGTTTATCATAGTTACACATGTTGATAGATATGGAATAATTTTTTTTATGTATGTCTTTTGGCTTTGAAATTTATCCCACATGTTACCAACATAGAGATGATCTTGTGCCAAAAATTTCATTATGTATCAACAAAAACTCAATCCTAAGGAGGGCGTCAAAGTTGGAAGTAGTAAAATGGTTTTCCCCTTTGTTTCTCAAAACTACACATGTTGGTAGATTTGGAATATTATTTTTTGTATGGGTCTTTTGGACTTGAAATTTTCCACACATGCAAACAACATAAAAATGTTTTTGCTCCAAAAATTTCATGGGCAAAAAAAATTTCCTCAGTTCTTGGGAGGGTGTCAAAGTTGGCAGGTGTGACACTTTTCTCACAGCTATCCCATGTTGGTAGATCTTGCATAAGTTTTTTTGTATAAGTCTCCTGGACTTGAAATTTGGTATGCATGTTTTCAACATAAAGATGATGCTGTCCCCAAATTTTCATGGTAAAATAACAATTTCTCAGCTTTGGGAAGGGTATCAAAGTTGGCAACAGTGTAGGACACTATCCCTGGAACTACTAAACGGCCAATTTGAATGTACCCTATTGTACATGTAGGAGGGTGTAGCCACATTTAAAGATGAAAAAGTCAAGTTGGGTTTTGAGGGCAGGGCATGGTTGTGAGTTGTGGTTTTTTTATCGACCATAATACGTTGATGTGGTACTAACTCAGGGCCATTTGAGCTCTCTCCCTCTTTAACTTAAGGTAATTGTGTATCCAACTGGTGAGGCAGGAGTAAGTGATATATTACCTAGAAATAATATGGTGATTCACTCTCCTAATCACTGTGTACGTTACTAATTGCCATATTTAGTGTAGAACAAGATTGATTTGATTGATGGGTGTTTGGCCCTTTTTTTTTTAATAAGCTCCATGTCCATTAAGATTGAGAAAATTCAAACATATTTTGATGTGTTCACCAATTAATTGCTAAATCAATGATGAATACTATTTTGTTCTAATTGCCAGGCACATTACTTGGTTGAATGAATATCCTAAACCGTGGCCACCAATGGCACCTTCTGACGTTTAAGGGTTAAACTCCTTATTCCAGTGTTTAAGAAAAAGGACATAAAATCAACATTGAAACAAACACTCATAAGTCCACTTCATTGTGTTTCCTTGTCTAAACACATTCTCACTCTAAAACAAAGCTAACAAGAAAAAAATGCAATCCCTAAAGAAAAAGCTAAACAAGTGTCAGTTTGTCAGGTTTCTGTTCTGAATGTCCCTAGGATACAAAGAACAATACTAGTATCTTCCAAAGGAAGATAGACATTGTTATATAAAAATCAAAGCAGGAGTAAAAGAAAAAGCCTAGAGGGGAAAGAGGAGGTTAGTGATTTTATTTAGCTAAGCTAACATCTTTTGACACACCCACACTACAAAAACCGTCCATCTTTTCAAATCTAAAGGTGATATTACACTAGGATAAAGTGGGATCACCCATTGAACCCCTCGCCATCTCGCGAGAGCAAATACCAAGTCAAGGTCCTACCTCAGAATTTGGAGAGGTCGGGTTGATTCGGAGGAGGAGGGAGGAGATTCAAGCGCAGCGCCATTTCATAGATGGCAATCGCAGCCAAGACTTTGGAGTCTGGGGAAATGCGCCACAGTGTATCATAGGGCACTACTTGCACCTTGATGAGCTCCCCATGGTCCCTCAGCCCAGTATCTCGTCCGTGCAATGAATCAATCACCTGCATTTACATCTTAACATACGTCAAGTTTGAGGAAATAGCAACCCAAAGTTTCAATGCCATACCCCCTCTTTTGATTTGTAATACTGCTCTTTCCTCACCCACAATTCCCACAATTTTCATGAGATACCTCCTCTTTTCTCACTCTTCATAGCTTTTGAGTTTGGTGGTCTCTCAACTAGAATCCTTCAATCAAGTGTGGAGGAGCTTGTGGTCACTACACTCAAGTTAGAACTAGTTTTAGTCCCTTTTTGATCTTATTCCTCTTTGAGCTGATTCTAGATTGATTTAGAGCTATTTAGGGCTGATTTTAGGTGTGAGAAAAGAGGTCAAAACTCGAGGTATTCTCACTTTACGAATAACACAATAGATGTGCTTGTGTCCAAAATAAATAAATAAATAAATAAATAAATATTTTTTAAAAAAAATAACACAATAGATCATGTCAGAGCAACTGATACCTCTTTCCCTATATGACATCTGTACAAGAAGAGGGTGATTTCTTCGTCACTACCGCCCTGCTCCACACCGCAACAGGTCTCGCATTAGAAGGTTGACAACATTTACAAAATACATGTAAGACGTAGGAAAGTGTGGGCGACGAGATAAATACAGGCGACGGAAACATCTTTCGGCCTGTTGACTCGTCCAGAAGAGCCGTGAGATCGACCAAATCTGATATCTTTATGTGGATACCAATCTCTTCTTCCACCTGTGAAACGTAAAAATTGCACAAAATATCAAGCCCAGCTCAACAACCAGCAACTAAAGAGAAGGAATTCAAGCCCTAGCGAGAATTGCATGCAGCCAGGTAATGGAGCTATTTGTGAAGGCAAAGATACCATGAGTTTTGACCTCTTTTCTCATTCTCAATGATCTCTCTTTCTTCCTTCTCAAAAGGGGCTAAACTTACTTCTAACTTGAGTTCAGAGACCACCAAGCCCTTCCGAACTTAATAAAGGATTCTAGTTGCGAGACCACCAAGCTGTAATTCCAGTGATCTAATAGCTATTAAGAGTAATAGAAACAAAAGAGGGGGTAAACTTTGGGTGATTTTATAGATAACGATGGAAAGATACCTCACGAGCAGCCGTTCCGACGAAATCATTAGCATCGTCATCTAACATTCCAGCAGGAAGCTCCATAATAGTTCTCCCCACTGGCACTCGAGCCTGCACATAAACTCGAATATTGTAAGACATATTGAAAGAATCTTCCATTATTTGTAATCTGCAAGAGTGGTGAAAGAACGCAGTCGCACCTGTTGGGTGAGAACCGCGTACTTCTTCCCTTCGCACTCCAACAACATGAGGATCCCTACTGCACCCCCGCGCGCAAACACAATACCTGGGAGCTGGTTGTGCAACACAACATTTGGAGAATAGTTTTCAGTGAAAGAGCGTGTCCTCCTTTTATGTAATCAATAACGACCTTATCACCATGTCTATGACAAGGTGAAATGCACTGTACCTTGGCACCAGTTTCGTCGTCGACAACATCTGCCTTGAACTTCACGAAGCCCACACGCTGCCCAAAAAAGTCTACATTCTGGCGCCCAAGAAGCCAGCCTTATCAGTGTTGCATGAATTTGTATACACACCAAAGATGCACAGATGAAGTCGAAAATTAGGACAAATTCGAAAAAAACGGGGAACTTCGGCATGAGATAAGTACTCCTACACATCAGCTTCTCTGCACTACATGCAACATCAAGACACGCTACTACAGGACATACTCAATACAACTGGTTGTTGTTTGCTTAAGGACGGACCTGGATAAGGACGCGGTTGAGAGAACAGCGAGCTCCCCCACTGCCTCCCAAAGACAAGATCCCGTGTGGCCCCTTCATAGAACTCAGCCAGCGTTGGAACGGCACCGATTCCACCGCTTTCCTGCATAAACACGTTGTTGGGAAACTTGTCTAAGCCTGAAGCTTTCAAACCCCGTATGAAAAGCTATGTAAGTCTAGGGTTTCGCTTCAATGCTGTAGGCAACTACAGTTACTGCCGATGTGCATGCAAGACCACTTCGTGTTTTAATCATATTTGATTGAGCGAACTTGAGAGTCTTTTTGACAGCATGCAAAAAAGGGAATGTGCCTGATTTCAGAGTCCGAAACTCTCACAAATCAACTTTGAAGCTAAAAAATACACGTAAATGTAGAGGGTTAACATGAGAGACCACTTCATTGATATTTATCACAGAAAAATGAAGTTGAAAAAGTAGGAACATACCTGACATCATTTTCCGAAACTCCAGAAACGCCCGCGACTTCCACAAGCTTTCCCGCGAAGTCCAACTTGAGAGCACCGTTCTCCATCTCAGCCGACCCCTTGTGAGCCATGGTGATTAGTGTGCGAACTCGATGAGGCGCACGAGTAATCCTACAAACACTGTCGGGCGACGAAGTGACGCCGAGAGAACCGAGAACCGCCACAGCGCCCCACACCTGCTTGCGTTTCAGATTCCCGCCTCCAACCAAGACAACATTTCGGAAGCGAATCTGCTAACCGAGGAAATACGCATCACTAGCCGAATCCAAAACCTCAAACCTCCACAAAACCCTACACAGAGAAGAGGTACTCAAAAGTGGCATCACCTCAGCTTTTCATGCACCATGGTCTTTCCAAATTGGCACTCGCAGATCACATCCATAACCACAATCCTCAACAAAACCTTACAGAAAGGGATAAGTCATCGCCTAATCTTTTCAAATCAAGCATCCACGAACAATCCAAACCCCAAGTTTCATGAAAGGAAAAATCCTCAACAGAATTCTAAAATTCACAAACTAAAATTCCTCAACCACAATGTGGCATCGCGTAATCTGTCCGTGCATCATGATCTTTCCGAATCACACATCCACAACAGAACCAAACCCAAACCTCAACAAAGCCCTAGGTCACAGAAAAGGAAAACTCCTCAACCAAATCCTAAGTTGCACAAAGCAAAATTCCGCAACGAGACTCTCAACCACAATGCGCATCCACAACCACAACCTTTTCATCATCGAAGAGGAATGAAGAGCAAAGAGGGAATTCCGTACCAGGAACAGAGTGGCGCACGACGATCGCATTCCCGCTGCCTGCAAACCCCGGCGGCCCACACAAACACATACGCGGGCTCCGATCCAACGCGACAACATCACACCGTCCCCAGATTTAGAACTGAAGATAGAGAACACACACAAGAAGAAGCTCCCAAGAGCGTCAACTTAGGGTTCACCCAAATGGATATCGATATGAGAGCTCGTTTTGCCAGACCCCGAATGTGATCTACCATGTTGTAATCGTAGGGATAGTGGTAGAGAGCGGCAGCGATGGCGATGATGCTGGCGCGGAGGAGAGGCGTGAGCCTGGCGACGGATTACCTCGTCGCGCTGCGGAGAACCGCGACGACCTCGTTGCGGAAGACAGAGGTGGAGGCAGGGTTCGTGGCGCGCAATTTGGAGTCCGCGAGCAGGAGAGGGATCGGTGGGTTTGCGAGAAGGGAGACGATGAGTTTGGGGCAGAAGCAGCTGCAGCAGCAGCAGCAGCAGGGGTTGGCGATGATGGTGGGGCGGCGGAATTTCAACTTATCTGCGCTGCGGGATCGGGTGCGCGGTGCGACGGGGAAGGTGACGGAGTCGGCGGGGATTGCCGGCGCGAAGCGAAGCGTGCTCACGTACCGTGAGGCGGTGGGGCTGCAGCTGGAGGCGTTCTGGAAGCGCAACTACCTGGTGGTGGTGGGCGCGCTGGGG
This sequence comes from Bryoerythrophyllum caledonicum, assembly GCA_963971425.1. NCBI lineage: Eukaryota > Viridiplantae > Streptophyta > Bryopsida > Pottiales > Pottiaceae > Bryoerythrophyllum > Bryoerythrophyllum caledonicum. The sequence goes on along the minus strand of CAXARX010000524.1, from coordinate 2,691 downwards.
TTCGGCGTGTGCCTGCTCCTGTGGCGGGTGATGTTCGGGATCGCGAGCACGTTCGTGAGCCTGTCCGAGGGCATGGCTAAGTTCGGGTTCCTCGCGCTGGCCGCCGCGATGGTCACCGTGGGGGGCGTGTGGCTGCGCGCGCGCTTCCAGATCAACCCGGACGCCGTGTACCGCATGGCGATGCGGAAGCTCAACACCTCCGCGCCCGTGCTGGAGGTCATGGGCGCGCCGCTCACCGGCACGGAGCTGCGGGCTTATGTCATGTCCGGGGGCGGCCTCCGCGTCAAAAATTTCCGCCCGCGTCTCAGCAACAAGCGCTGCTTCATCATTTTCCCGATCTCTGGCACCGAGCGGAAGGGGCTGGTGAGCATCGAGGTGAAGAAGAAGAAGGGGCAGTTCGACTTCAAGCTGCTGGCGGTGGACATCCCCACTGCCGGCGCCGATCACCGCGTGTACGTGATCGGGGACGAGAAGGAGTATCAGGTGGGCGGCGGGCTCATCTCAGTGCTGCGCGACCCGATCGTGAAGGCGATGGCAGCGCAGAAGGAATTCGAGGATCACGACGAAAAGGAGGAGCAGGACGACCTGCAGCGCGAGTGGGAGGCGGAGCAGGCGCGGGAGCGGGAGCGCATTGAGCGCCTGGAGCGCGAGGCCACGGAAGCCGAAGAGGAGGCCGCCACCAAAGAGCTGCAGAAGTCGCAGGAGGAAGCGGAACGATTGCGTGAGCCCGAGCCCATCAAAGCTTGACCTGAATTCAGGTTCCTGTGACACCATCTCAGCCCATCTTTTCATGGTGTTTGTATGATGTCCCAGAGTGACCATCCTTTCGTAGAGATCACCATCTTTTCTTAGAGATATCCATCCTTTATTAGAGAAAACCATCATAATTCCCAGCTCCTCTTGTGACATCGCTGAATCTCCATGAGCAGCCATTTTCACGTCTTGGCTTCCTGCTAATAAATCCAGGCTTCAAAGTCTACATCTTCGGATATTGCAACGACGATTTGTGAGCAGTGACTGATTCAGCTTCGGTTCTTTGCAACAATGATAACTCGGCACTGATTCAGCTTCTTTTGTCATCAGTATTGTAGTGGTGATGTGATCTTTGAAGACACATCTCGAGCATTTTGAGTGGAATGCTTGTGCATCGTGTGTACAACTGGGATTACGTGCTTAGCAAATCAGGTGATGTATCTCTAATTGACTTGATCTAGAAAGAGCGAGAAGTTACTTCGTTTCTGACCATGCTCGTGATGGAAATGGTGGCTGTTATTATGTTGGATGCTTGTATTTCGTTCTGTTTTTGCAACAAATCTTTCGTTGGAGTCAATTTTGGGAGGAATAGAAAGAGTGGTTCCCATGTTTCTGATTGCCGCTGATTTCATCTCACATCTAGAAGATGTTACTGCAATATTTCAACAGCTATCACAACAAATATACAAGGGACGCAAGCTTGGATTGATGTAAGATTGTGTGGTTTGACTTAGGTGTTAGTGCAATATTTCAACAACTATCTCAACACATTGGCAAGGGACGTAGACTTAGATTGCTAATTGTTTGATTTCAACAGCTATTTCCACACATTCGATTGGTAGTTCTTCTAATAAGTTTGTGTGTGTTATTGACATGTAAGAGCTCACCATTGTGGCAAACAAGCAAACGAGATATGACGTTTCAAAAGAGCAACTTCGAGACAAGGAAAAAGAACGCACTACAGCAGCACTCTTGTCGCGAGCTCCCCCCAAAATTAAATGCTACTTCAAGAGAAAAAAGTTATACGGTACAAATTGCATGGAATGCCTCAATTACTAAAGGTGGGGACAAAAAAAAGGGGATGATTCGTAAAGATACACAGGGCCACTCACTCAAACTCATCCTGAGCACCCGCGATGATCAAACCACAGACCATGAGAAATGGTCATAGTGGTACGTGCAAAATTGAAGTAAAGACCATGATCCTAAAACTGTTGCAGCTCACGTAAGGCTCAGTCAAGCCTTGGAAAATGTGAGTCATGATGGAAACATGAGTAATTTGTTGGTTACAATCAGTGTTGTTGCTGCTGTGGCTTAACTTGTTGCAGCGATGGTGGGATTGTTGTTGCAGCGAACCATGAGTTTGATGGCGTTGCGTCGAGATGAGCGCATGACTTCGACGCATTCCTGGAGATCAGCGTCACAGGCGAGCAGCATCCACTCCTCGTCGTCATCGAGGTACTGGATGTCGAAGTCAACGGCGGCGAGCTTGAGGCGGCGCGTGACCTCGTCGCGGACGTTGCAGAAGGACTGGTCGCTGGTGAGCTTGAAGCGCACGGTGTCCTGCAGGTGCGTGACCTTGATGGTGACGACGTCGCCGTGCGCGGGCCACGAGGAGGTGGTCTTGGTCTGCGACGACGGCGGCGAGCTGCAGTCGCTGGTGCCCTGCGCCGTGGAGGAGCCGAACTGCGGCGAGTCCGAGTTCGACATGCCCACGAGCTCCTGCTCGCCGCTGTCCTTGCTGTGCGTGATGGACACCGGCGCCTCCATCGCGGCGGCGGCGGCGGCGGCGTCGCCCGGCGCTGGTGCGTCGCATGTCCCGCTCCCGCCGGACGCCTCGTCGTCGCGCGTCGGGATGTCCTGATTCAGCATGCACACGGGCGTGGCTGCTGCTCCCTGCGACCACTGGCGCGTGGACTTCGCGGCGGGCGAGGACAG
>CAXARX010000523.1:0-35613 GCA_963971425.1 Bryoerythrophyllum caledonicum | reverse complement strand
CTCACCCACTCTCTCCTTCTCTCTCCTAAACTCTTGCCACCCAGAACTTCCCTCACACCTCCCACAACTTCCCTCCCCTCCCTCACACCTTCCCCCGCCCTTATAAACCCATCTCTTCCACACATCTCCCACACATCTCCTCACACCTCCCACACATTGTCTCTCTCCTCCTAACCCTACCCTCTCACTCACAGCCTCATCACAGCCTCATCACAACTTCTACCAGGGGTGTGCGCGCGCACACCCCTCCTAGGACTACCCACTTGAGCAAAGGATTGATATCCTTATTGATACCCGGAAATCCAAACCCTAATCCAAACCCTAATTTGATGAACCGGTTGATAACCGGTTGTGGTACCAAGGAAAACATACCCTGGTCGTGATACCCTAGATATTGATACCCCAAGTACCTTGGTCCATAAATAATGTAGAGAATATCTAATCCAAATATCGTTAAAATTCCTTTTTTTTGTGCAATTAGAAAGCCTCTACAATTAATGTTTTTGTTTAGTTTTAACCGTAGGATCTGAATGATGACTTATTAAGTAATATTCTTACAAAATTTCATAAAGTTTCACCGCACGGATTGAAAGATTATAATGTTTGAAGTAGTGAAAATGCTCATTTTCTTCCCTGCGTTTTCTGGATCAGCAGTCTTTGATTTCAATTTGTGTCACATTTTTGCACTATAAAAGGTCTCAATTAATTACCATAATGTTAAGCATGATGTTAATTTGCTATATACCAATTTTTAGAGTTAGAAAAGAGATGTAGCATATTCAAAAAAATTGTGCAATGAGTGGGGGTTCAAAAATTCACAATTCACGTTATGTTTTTTTGTGAACTTAATATCGTTTGAAATGAGAATCCAAATGGTCAATACAAAGGTTTATATCACATAATGCGGTGGAAAAAATCAAAAGTGAATCGTACGAAGATCTCATAGTTTTATGTGGAAAGGTAGAAGTTTTTTGGTACTCTCCTCGAAAATGTAGGACAATGTGTGAAAATAATTGACTTGGATTAATATGGTATTTCACCAAAGAACTAACAACATGCTTAACACGATGGTATTGGATTTAGATCTTGTGTAGTGCAAAAGTTTTTAGAGGTAGATAAGGGGTGTTGCATGTTCAAAAATATTGTGCAATGAGTGGTGGTTCAAAAATTCTTATTCCATACTAATAGTGACTATTGTTTTGTAATGATATACAGGTTTTTTGAGTATTGCGTTATGGCACCACCAAATATTGATAGAATCTGGAAGAGCCACAGCTGGTGGATCGCAGAAGTGGATGGGTCGAGCGCCTTCTTATGGGTGACGGATTATCCCTTTGAGCTGGGGAAGCGTACATCGGCGTTGGGGAAGAATTTTGGCAAAATCCAAGCAATCACTCTTCGACGTGATGATATGGTATACGTTACTTGCGTAGTGGGTCCAGGTCAATCGGAGGTGAAGACTTCTCTTTCGAAGAAGTTGCTTTTGGCACCTGTCCCTTTGAATCTTCTTCAAAATCCAGGTAAGGTGAAATTCCTCAAATCATTGCAGACGTTTTGGTTAAACATCTCTCTTGCGGTACGTACGGCTAGACACAACAACGTCTTAGCATGTTTAGCGTTAACACCGGAGATGGTGCTGAAGGCTAAGAAGATTATGGAGGAACATATTAGATATGAGGCATTTCGGGAGAGGGACCCATCACGTGCGACAACTCAAGCCCCACCAGCGGAACCAGAAGAAACTGAAGTTTATCGAATCCTTGTTGAGCCGTTGCAACTGGATTGGCGACCACTAGACGGGGGGAGGGGAAGTGGAGGCCAACATCCCACCACAACTTCTGAGGTACAGACATTACCGAATCCTCCATTAACGAGTACACGTCCTACGAAGAGGCCACGGCGTGTTGATAGTGATGTAGCTTCTGGTTCAAGAGAAGGCCCATCAAGTTTGGATCCAAGTGACAGGAGGTTGATTGGGAGAAGTGCAAGATCAGGTGGCAGGGTTTCTAGGTCAGGGCTCAGGACGTCTGATGGTCATCGTAGGGCCCCTACATCTACACCGGGAGATTTAGTTGATTTGTCAGCCATGGCGCCGGAGGAAGAAGATTTTCACAACCTTCCAGACAGTATACCAGAGGATTTTGAAGACAATGCAGAGATACCATAGGATGTTCCTACTTCAATGTATTTAAAAGCACCAGTGCCTACAACGGAGGAGATTGCTAAAGGATCAGTGTGGGGGAATTTTGTGTTTAAGGCACACATAGATCGCATTGTCTGAGTAGAGAATCCGGAAACGAACCACCGGGTTTTATCACAGAAGAGGGTCATAGAAGTATTCAACCGCTTACCAGACCCCGAATCTGCGACTCGGGTGAGTAGATTGGTACTTCGACCGATCAGATACATCGTGCATACTACCACGGATAATGGTGTCGTTGAGAAGGAGGAACTGCCATTTCCATTGGTAGGAACCGCACGAGAGTTTGAGCGCATGTTCATTGCACACGGGAGTGCTTCTGCACAGGATGCCATGGGATCCCAGTATTCTTGGCTTCAAGATCATATCATTTGGGAACCGGTGGATGGGCAACACATAGTAGCAGCTTGTAAATTTGCACAGCAGCAGTGGAGAGATGGTACTATGCCTTTAAATGAGTACCTGGACACATTCGAGCGGCGGGAGGCTTCTTTTGTGGTGTATGATGATCGCCGATTCTACATTGAGAAGTCTGCGCGGATCAACGTGGCGGAGTTCCAGAGACAATCATATTCTACCATGGAGGAGGATTTGAGGAAGATCCGTCAGATTTGGGATCTATACGGGAGGCCTGATAGCACACTACGTGCGGACGATGCACGCAGGGCTGTTGCTTTGGTGAGTGCGGCAAGTGCAGTGCATAAGTTGCCCAAGGAGGATGGAGTTGTCACGGTGAAGAGGTTGGCAAAAAACATGGAGGATCTGACCAATCATGCGTGGAATCCGAGCAATGATTGCTTCGAAGCTATCATTCAAGTATGCAAGGACTACGAAGCCGGTATTCTCTTTTACAACAAAGAGGAAGATGACAAGTGGAAGGACATGGCGAGAAAGAAAGAGCTGGATCCAAATGTGGATGTACAACCAACCAAAAAGGAGATGACCCAGAATTGGTTGAGGCCATTAGGTAGGGTTCCGAATCCATATTATCTTCGGGTGGCAAAGTCTGCAGCAGCGAAGCCGGTGAAGGAGGATGGAGTAAGACCTCGTCAAGCATATTACTTTGACGGTGTAAAAGACAAGAATCCACATCCTCGAACGATTGCTGGTGTGGTTGATCGATATACGAGACGAGAAGCTGTGATGAATTCCATCCGTTGGTTGATGGTGGAGAACAAGGAAAGTACACCTAATTCTATGGAGGAGTTCTTTCGTATCCGTGTAGGGAAGTATTTTCCAAGGAGTAACGAACAACTTGATACGTTTGGGAAGCTTTTGAATGCTACCACGAAAAAGGCTTGGAGTGCTCCTGTGCGGGGGAAAGTGTCTAAATTGGAAGACATTGGCTACCTCATCCCCCCTTCCATCAGGTTTCATTATGGTGACATTGCAGGAGGGAGGCGTGGATACATTGGATTGTCCATGGATGTGGGAGGACAGGCTACTACTAATTGGGAATGGCAGATGGAAGTCAAGAGGCCAGGCCAGAGCGACACAGAAAATCTTCTTCCGGTTCGGTGTAGAAGAGGGTTATTCCGCACCGACTACATAGAGTTGGGGAAACCATGTTCGTGGGTGATTGATTGTCGACGTGGCGGTGGGAGGCATGGAGATGGTGATTGGGGAGACGCCCAATTATCCGCAGCTTTTGCACAGCTGGCATTATGGATGGCAAATATTGAACAATGGAACGTCATCTTCTTGTTACCAGCGGCCGTGTATGCCAACGAAGACTTTTTCACGAAGGTGAAGCTTCCAGAGGGATGTACTATGCGACGTGGTTGTTGGGCATTTGATCCGAACTCGGTTAATCCCTATGCTCTCGATTTTACAGAGAATGGGCGTCTAGAGCAAGTAGTACAACCGATTGGCGATGTTGTGATTTGTATGCAGCACCCTGTGGGAACATCTCCTGGCCCGAACTATGTTTCTGGAGACGTTCCACTTCCACTTGTTTTCTTGGATCACTGGAGTGAGGCACGCCAACCCTGTGAAGTTGATTCACTTGAGAGATCTCCATCAGAGCTGGCAAGACTAGTGGGCTCATACTTGCCCCGTGGTTGGGGTTTAGTGGCTTGTAACATATCTACGGCCATTCCCACGATCCTTGAAGGAGATTTCCAGGGATCTGAGGTTTTCATCATTGACGATTGTACAGACAGAGTTTCATTTCTGTACAATGAGTTGTCCGACAATTTCCAAGGACAACTGTTGGTCAGTACTGGTGGAACAAGTACTGGTTGCAACATTGTACCTGAGACCGAAGAGGCGGTTGGTGGAGTGAGCATTGAAGACGACAATGAGGATCGAGGTGATTTACATGAGAGATTGCCACGTTCAGATACCACTGAAGATTTCTCATCTCGCAGTAGTTTAGACGCTGATGAAGATGGAGCGAACCTGCCTCCTCCAAGAGAGAGGATTCCATCAACGCAGCGGGCGGTGGGAGATACTTTAGGGGAGACGTCTGCAACACCTACAGAGAGGATGCAAGATATCGGTGTAGTAGATGTTAGTTTGGCGGCAGGGGCAGGAGGGGGGCGTACATTTGATGGTCCTAGGCTGGAGATGGAGGAAGAAGGATTAGATTCATGTGAATTTTTTTCGGTGCATAGGAGGATTCGACAGCCTTCGATGCCTTCTCAATCAGAGCCTGTATCGGAGACACAAGAGACATTCGGAGGTACTCAGAGTGATACCGGACCAGGTTTGCCTTCCGTTCCAAAATCTAGCGTATCCGAGGACATCATTGAATTTCAAGGGGCCTTCTCATCAGAGCGAGAGATGTCCTTCAATGCAAAGGATGGCTTTTTCTATAATGATGACAGGGTAAGGCATACGCGGGAGGGTGTTCCTGGCAATTACCGATTTGTTGAGTGTGCGTCCATTGGCATCAAAGATGTGGAAGATCGTCCAGTGGAGGATCATGAACTATCCGCTATGGTAGGTAGCGCCATTGGACACGTGGAGGGAGTCGTTCCGCCGGATGATGAGTTGTGAGCCGTGGAGCTATACACTATAGTAGAGCATGCACGGAGTATTTGTGGCAAGTACGTTAGTATAATGAAGTTTGAGATGTGTCAATCGTTCGGTTGGTGGTATATATTTATATATTGGGTGGTCCATATGATATGTTTGATTTTAGAATTCCTCAGCAATAGTGTGGAATTGCTTGATTATGTATGTTTTTGCATTATAAAATACAGTGAGGTACTTTACACTGTCTTATGAAATTGCATATATATTTTTGTATCTCTTACACATTGTATTTGTAGTGCAGTATTCTAAAATCCTATAATAACTCATAACACATTTATAATCTCTTTGGGCACATGATCATAATTTTGTAGCAGGATTTGCAAACTAGAGTAGAAATCATATATTTTCTAAAAAATGGTAGCGAATGTAAAAAATATATTACTGATATGAACATGAAGATGCCAATGTATGACACGACAAACACCAAAAAATTTTGACAAAAAAACATACTAAACTTTTGCCAAATTTTGATTTAAAAAAAAGTTATGAGCAAATAACTTGCTGCTTTCGACCAGCAACCAGTGCACTTGGCTAAGTGCATAATTGCTTAATACATGTATTCAATTTTTGGCATGAAACCATTTCTATATTGAATACATGTATTCAATATAGAAATGGTTTCATGCCAAAAATTTCATGCGCAAAAACAAAAGATCTAATCCTTGGGAGTGTGTCAAAGTTGGCCAGGAGTGAAATGTACTTACAACTACACTTACAACTACACTTGTTGCTAGATTTTAAATATGTTTCTTTGTGTGGATGTTTTGGACTTTAAACATGTAATAAACATAGAGACGGTCCCATGCCAAGAATTACATGGGCAAAAACAAAAAATTCAATCCTTGGGAGGGTGTCAAAGTTTGCAGCTATGAAACTTTTCTTAGTGCCACCCATGTTGGTAGATCTTGAATATCTTTTTTTTTATTCGGCTTCCAACCTTGAAATTTTACACACGTGTTGTCAACATAGAAATGATCTTGTGCCAAAAATTTCATGGTAAAATAACAATTTCTAACCCTCAAGATGGTGTCAAAGTTGGTAGCACTGAAAATGACTTTCTTTAGGAAAGCAAAAAATACGTATCTTTACTGAAGGGGACTGTACAAGCATTAGATGATGATGAAACTGGCCTCATTCAGGTAATCATGTTTTATCTGAGAATGAAAATGCTTGTGACACGGATCTCAATATAGTGAAATTGAAAAACATCTAGCTTTAGCTCTAGATCTGAATTCAAGCCATCAAAATGATGTTTTTTGAATTTGAGTCCAACTAATGAAATGAAGCTAATGATGTCTAGTTTCCATACCACATTGAAAATTTTAAAAATAAACAAAATTGAATAAGTTATTGCAATTTGAACTTAGACTTGTAACCGTGGTTCTAAATTTAGCCTAACACGGAACTTTCATTTACACCACAAGTTTTGTCACTATAATTTCCACCTTTGGTGAATTTTTTAAAAAAAATTAGCATAATCTATATATAATATGAATTTTCTTCACTTATTCTTTAGAAAATCACAATAAATTCAAATTTCCACAAAAAAAATTGTGGTTTTTGTATCATAATTGAGACATATGATCTCATCTCTAAAAATTTTAAAAAAAAATCCACTTATATTTGATGAGATACTAGAGCATACAGTTGATTGAAAATTTAGATTGATGCCACAGTCATAGGCTCCGTTGTTTAAGGGTTAAGTACTTTGGTAATTTCATGTTTTTAGTATCCCCACAACTCACGGGAAAGGTCCTGCAAACTTGAGAACTCCACGTCTCGGGTCAAAACTTTGAGGAACGGCTCCCCACCAACACTCTGACACTGAAAAATTATTTAGTGGCACCCTAAAAAGTGAGAGGTGCACTGAAAGGGGAGCCATATTTCTAGTGCCCTTGCTCTCACACTAGCTCATTCCGAAAGTTGAAGGCTTTTGTTTATATTTGTGGAAAGGTTGTTTTAATGCACGCACGTCTTGCACGTTCTTTTCTATGTATATTGCGTGGAGAAAAAGTGCACGAAAAGGGGAAGCGAGTGTCGAAGGCGGAACCATCTCTCGTTCGTGGGGTGCCCTCCTAAAGCACTGTCTTGCAACTATACATATGCACTGGAAACCTCCGGTCTAGATGCCAATACAATACAATTGTAGAGGATGCTCTTACAAAAATGAGAGTTTGAGTCATGAAAATACGTTTTTTCATGTTCTCAAAGTTGTTTTTCTATTCCTAATATATTACATTATTATTAATTTTAATCCTCACACTAAATCCAAGCATCAATACCAAGTTTCATTTGTTGTACCACGAAAGCTCAATATTTTCCATTATTCACACTTTGTAAACATGAAAAAACGTGTTCTCATAGATGGGGAGAGCGGTCACTTTGGGCACCTCCAAAACCTTTTGCTAGGACACTCTATTGCATGTGAGATTTTCAATACTAGCAAGTAATATTTCTTTCCATTCATATTGTCAAAAAAAAATTAATGTCTTTAGTGAAAAATAGCATATTAACCCAAGTCAAACATTTTCACTCATTGTCACACATTGTCAGGCAAGGTACCAAAAAAACTTCTTCTTTTCCACATAAAACTTAGAGATCTTCATGTTTTTTACTTTTTATTTTTTCCACAAAAATATGTAGTGTAAATCTTCTTATTGACTATTCAAATTATCAATCTAAAACATATTAATTTCACAAAAAAAAAAAATTCGAATTGGCAATTTTGAACCCCCACTCCTTGCACAATTGTTTTGAATATGCTACACCCCTCCTCTACCTCTAAAATTTTGGTGTTTGAGGAACTAACATCATGCTCAACATGATGGTAATGGATTTAGACCTTGTGTAGTACAAAAATTTGACACCAAGTGAAGTCAAAGTTTACTGATCCACTGATCTATTGAATGTAGGGAAGGAAATGAATCATTTGTTTAACTTTAAACACTGTAATCTTTCAATCCGTGTGGTCAAAGCTTATGAAATTTTGTGAGTATGTTACTTTTTAAGTCGTATTTTAGATCCTACGGTCAAAATTAGAAATGAAAGTTTCGTTTCCTTCTTTATTCATTGCATTAGAATCAAACAATTTTGAAGTGTTTTTGATGTGAAACTGTCACGTTTAGGGGTTAAAACAAAAAAAAATGAAACCTTAAAACAATTGCGAGTGCTAAAACACAAAATTTTCAGCACATATGCACCTGTGAATCTGAATACATACAATTGTGCACCTGAAAACAACGACATTCATCTACACTCTGAATTCATCAATATTACTACCTTTGTTCTATCATCCAATTAGGATGTGATATAACTAATAATACCACAGTAACATAATATAAAATTAGTAGATGTGACATAAATAATATAGTTGGACTGATAATGCAATTGGTTCGTGCAAGAACGATGTGCAAGGGCACAAATGTTGAACATAAAGTAGACATTGAAGCACGTCAAAGGAGGTAGTCGGAATGTTTGATTGAAAATTAGTTGGTGGATCTGGAAAATAATTATAAACAAAAATGGATCATCTAAATTTATTATAATATGGATTATGAGGACCAATAAATATTTATGAACTCAAAATCAACTAAATTTAATTGATTTAATCAACAAAAAGTAATGCCTATTGGCCTTTCTTTAGTAGTAATCATTAACAATAAGTTGATGATTAATTATTGATTTGTATTGTTAAATGTTATTGTTAATTAACAAAAAAATTAATTACTGATAATTGTCAATTAATTAAGTGTTAGTATTGATTACTAATTTGTTAAAAAAATTAATAATTCATGATTGAAAGATTTATAAAAATAATAAGAACTTCAATTTTTTTTATTAACTAATTATTAGTATTAATAATTTATTTTTTATTAATTCGTATTTCAATATCTATAAATTTAACATAAGATGACATTAATAAAATAAGGTGGCATTTATGAAATAATTAGATCAACAGTGCAAAACGTAATATAAAATGTCAATCGTCTAATTTCCTCGTATAGTCATTGTTTTATACTCTACTAAGGTCAAATATGTTGCATGTGCATGGGTAGCAAAAGTAGCAATGTGAATTAAATATTTTTTGGACTTCTAAAGAGGAACTTAAACCTATAATTTGAAAAGATGTACAGAAAGTAATCAAATTGCAAGAAGTGTGTTACTTGATTGTAGATGTATAAATTTTGCATTGAATCTAAGTACGTTGTCATACAATGTATCATTTTCCTCAAGAGGTTAAAAACGAAACATGACTCCTTTTTTAATAGGGCTTTATTTGTTTGTCGCAATATATCGTGCAAATCAGGGAGTTTATTTTGATGAGAGATTCCATTATAGTGAAAATCTTAAAATTGATCACCGGTTCCTACAAAAACTTGATGGTCTACTCTTGAATGTCAAATTGATCATTTTGTGTAAGATTGAAATGATGATAGCCATTACAATGATTTCTTTGTGGTAAATAACACTTTTAAAATTCTATCATTTAACTTTACAATCTTAATTTGCACAATACGGCAGATTAATAATCGGTACCAAAGTTTTAATTTCTAAGTGTTGTGGAGGCATGAATGGGTATTGATTAGAATGAACATATGACTTTATATATGGTTCATAGAAATTTAAAAGTCCAGTGTTAGTACCTAATTTCTTGGTGAGTGATTCTTACGACCCCAATCCAATATCTCTTGGATTATTATGATTACAAAATATGATTTTAAGTGTTGAAACCTTTGAAGAGTTATTACTACGTCTTAGAATACCAATAATAATTTACAAAGATATACAACACAATGAGGTGGAATATTTTTTCCTTCTAAGAAATGAAATAGAACACATTTGTACCGCAATTCCACCAAATTTAGAAAAATAATTCATTGTAAAAGGTGCATTGGCTTGAGTGTAAATATCTGAGAGTATTGTTCCAAAAAAATCTCTTAGAAATCAATGAAATAGTCTTGTATATTAACTTTTTGGTTTTTATATCATCTTTGAAGATACATTTAATCATATGGGGAATTTATTTCTACAATGAAATGTCAAACATGGTGACATTATTAATTATCCAATTATTGTTCTTTCCAAATGAAAAATGATTGTAGATGTATTAACAAAAGCATTACCAAAACACAAGCATAGGGAATGTTTGGAATTGATGAGTATCAAGTATTTCCAATTTAGATATAGGTTAGAAAGGCTCTTAACAAATAATTGAGATTTTTAAGATTTGTAGATAAAATCAGCAATTAACAATTAATAACAATGAATAACAATTCAATAATTTGATAATAAAAAATCATAATAAAAATTTAAAAATATCAATGACTGTCAATAAAATTTAATATCAATAATTTGATAGTAATGCAGCACAATAGATCAACAATGCAATCAATGCAGCACGTCGCAGGGGGCAAGTGGAACCTCCAATTGAAAATTAGTTGGTAATTTTAGCAATGAATGAATCAATAATAAATAGCAATAAAAAAACAATTAGTAGCAATTAAATTATTGATTATTGTTATTAACAAATAATAATCAACAATTATTAACAAACATATTTGATTTATATTTCAATTTATTAATAATAAAAATTAATAATAGAAATTTAAGATCTTTCATTTTTTTTATCAAATATTGCTATTAGTTATTGATATTATCTTATTGAGAGATTCTTTATAATTATTTGCTAATGATTGATAGAGCAACCAATAGTGGACGAGGAACTCTCTCCATTAGATATGTAATCTCAAGATTAACAAAGGTACAAAACACACAATAAACAAGGTTGATATAATCATGGTTGGCGACGGCTATGATGGTAGCACATTAAACCAAAAATATTATTGTCAAGAGGATAACTAGGCATCTTTATTGGAATTTGTCGTGTAAAGAAAGATCGATAACCACAACAGATCGAGAGTCCTAACAAACCTCAAATAAACAAAAAACATATACTAAAACAAGCATATGCAATACACCCTCAAGGAATAGATAGCAAATCACTAAGTAGTCAAGCGTCTCGCACGCCACGAAGGGAGAATCAACGAGTGCAAGTAGTTGTAGGAGAATGCGGAGCCTTCACTAATGAAATCACATCACATACAAGCAAAGGAACTCACTAGCACTCTCTAACTCACTCACAAAGCTTGACTTGACAAAGACGCCAAGTCAAGGACAAGTGCGGCGCTATACGCACACACGTGCAACCCTAAGTGGATGAAAGTCATCCACGGATGAACGGGGTGCGCTGCCATATGTCCCTATACACACGTAGATTAGTAACAAACTAATCTACGCTAAAACTACGGTACGGAGAAGCCCTCGATGCCACGTCTCGTGACAGCTGTCGTGTAAAGAAAGATCGATAACCACAACAGATCGAGAATCCTAACCAACATTAAATAAACGAAAAACATACACTAAAAGAAGTACGTAATACACCCTCAAGTGCCCCCCTAGCGAATAAAAAGACCCTCTATCCAGCTAGGACCATACAACACTAACAAGACTGAACCCACGGTGATGTCGTTGCAGCAACTGTACGCATCTAGTCAAAAATATCGCTTGTCGCCAAATCAATAAGCATATAAAGAAGTAATAAAGAGAAGGTAGGCCGGGTGCAATGTGAGTCCCATCTTTAATCGCCTTAGGGACCTTTGTTGCCAATCCCTTCGTCAATCTCCAGGTTGCCTATCCCTGAATTGAAACTAGGAAACTCCAACTGGATAGCAACGCACCACACAATGAGAAGTCCGCAACGAATTCAAGTCGTTTCATCGGGTGAAACGTGGCTCGAAGACCTCCGACAACGAGGGCAAGTCCAATCCCCGGACGGTAGAGTAGAAAGAGGCGGCGTCAAACAAGCCATATGCCAACCACGCTGGCAATGGTCACAAAGCAACATAGTAGCCGGGCCCTTCTTCTCACCATACACAAAACACGGAAGACCCTGTGGCACAACGACGAATTCAAGATGCACGGAGCCATTAATGGGCAAATGGCAGGGCGCACAGTTTTTGGAGTGCTCCCGACACTCCCTGCCATCTTTGCCTTCTATCAACAAGATGCAACTAGGCAGCACATCCTTCACACGAAGAATGGTGCGCTCGGCCTTGACGTCCAACGTCGTAGGCGCCTCACGCTACAAATAAACGTTATCTCCGGTGGAGAAACGCCGTAACTGAGGTCGATAAGCGCCACTGCGAATGTGAGTGTACCGTAATGTGTCACGGTGCTGAGCGATGGATAAATTCTCCATGGCCATTGGCATGGCCCGCTTGAAGAACTCCGCTCGGTCACGCAGACACTGGATCCAGACCTCTGGATCATCCAAATCCACGACTGGAGCTAATTTCTCCCTTACAGAACTGGGTAGAATCGGCTCCCGTCCGTACAACAACTGATACGGACTCAAAGCGGCCAAAGAGGCTTGCCGGCTAAATCGGTATCCCATGGCGATCCATGGTATCATCAAATCCCAATCACGGTGGCCACCATGAAGTAATCCATACTTCCGTAGTCCACGCTTGACGGTCTGAACTACACGCTGTGCCAAACCGTCTGCTTCCGGATGATCCCGAGAAGTGGTACGGTGGTCAATCAAAGCTTTGGTGCACAAAGCCTCAAAAGTACCAAGGAACTCACGCCCTTAGTCAGTCAACACCTCAGCCGGGGCTCCAAAATGAGCCAACACCCGGTCAAGGAATGCCATGGCTGCCAACTCCGAGGAGTTCTATGGTAGTATAACAAGCTCAATCTACTTGTTGCAGTGCTCCACCATCACCAACACGTACTTGGCTCCACGTGGGGTGATAACAAGTGACCCGGAAAAATCCAGAGACCAACAATAGCCCAAACCCATGATGGGCAAAGGCTGCAACTGTGGTGACAAGGTATTGAAGCTGGATCTGACCCGATCACAAACTTCACACCGTGAAACGTACGTGGCGACCTGTTGATATATGAAGGTCCATCAATATGGGTTGCGCAGCATTGAATGAGTCCGCCGCATGCCAAAATGACCAAGGTCTTTGTGTACCTGTCGTACCAGGGTTGTCATACTAGGCGGACGTCCGGTACGCCCGTCCGTCCGATTCGCCCGTCCGGTAGAGCTCTCGCCCGTTCGATACAGTCAACTAAGGGTTGACTTACCCGCTAGATAAAAAACAGGCGACGTGGCAGCTATGTTGGCACCACATAGCTGCCACGTAGGAGAGGGTCAAGTTTGAGTAGGATCGGGGACTAATGGCAAGAGGGAGGTGGGGCGGAGACATCCCCGTCCAACCCGGGCAGGGGCGGAGGCATCTCCGCCCTGCCCATATGGGGCGGGGACGTCTCCGCCTCTACTAGTGCAGGGGCGGGGACGTCTTCGTCCCTTCATGAGTTAGTTAATAGTGTTTAACTATTGACACTATGTTGGTAAACTAAAATTTATGTTTACTGTAGTATACACTAAATGTGAACCCATACACCAATTGCAAATGAGGCACTTAGTGTAGTGACATAACTGGACACTAAATGCCATTTACTACACTATGTATCAATTTTTGTAGAAATAATAAATTTATTTCTTTCACTTGTGCACATTTAGTGTATCAATAGTGTATCAATTGTTATTTGTGCTTGAACAAATGCAAATCTCGGATTTAGAATTTAAGATTTGGACGTATCCAATTTTGATTAAAATATAACGTATGGCAATTGCCAATTACACATATTCTTCTACGAAGATGCCGTATTGCCTATTTAACCACCACATGCCAAACTAATGCAGCTAATTAACAAAAAACTATTGTCGAAAACAACTAGAGGCATAGTCCAGTTGTGGGGGGGTTTCATTAATGTGTCTAAAACATCTGTCACATAAGACCGTTCTTCGAGCAGTTGTTTTTGCAACGCTCTAAATTTTAGCTTCAGGTTTACATATTGCTCCGTGTTTTTGCGTGTGAAATACGAAGTGTCCCAATCTTCTTTCCAAATTTTCTCACAAATCCAACCCACCGCAAATGCATCTCCTGCCTTAAAGTACAGGTGTGACCGTTGCATGACTTCAAGCGAGTTGGTGGAGTCCCGCGGCCCAAAAATATAGAATAATTCTGGTGCCACAAACCGTCGCCGCTCTCTCTCTTGTTGACACTCCTCCTTGAATTGATAACCATACCTTGATGGCTCATTCTCCACCACCGACTAGAAAGCCCTCAATCGCAAATTCCGATATACACCGTATCGGGTTTCCACTCATCAAAGTGGAGCAAAACATTCGATGGAGAGATGTCATTGTGAATATAATTTGCGTCATGGCATTTCCCCACAATGACAAGCAATGATAGCGCGAGGTTCACTCGATTTTGGCGGTAAGTTTTTACCCACCGAAGCTCTTGGATCAACAACCCGGTATTCGGATGCATCTCAATCCGTTCAAATGGCAACGCTTCGTCTACTTTCGAGTCAAACTTGGACCAAAAAGAAGCGAGAGATCCCCCATTCCACCAGAGCGTGTACCCTTCCATAGTTTTTGGGTGGATGTACGCAAGTCTAATGATCCCTGGATGCACTACCGGACACCCTCCAGCCTCGTTGATGATGTTTTGGCGCTTCTCCCTCTCGCTAGTGTTGGTCAGAGTTTTTCCGGCGAAGTAAATCCAACTTGGAATGTTTTCCAATTTGATTATCATCACCTTCCGTACAGCCCCATAGCCACCCACCGCGCTCTGCCCTGGCATTGGAATCACTTTAGCGCAACTTTCAAGCCACTTGAAAGTTCCACCAACGTAGTGAGCCAAAATTTGCTCCTCAATAGTCGCTTTCCAAGGAGCTAGTTTCTTCTTATGGGAAGAAGAGTACTGTTGAACGAAGCCCTGGATCATCTTCATGTTCGCCACTAGTGCGTGCTCCTCCAGGTTCCAGTCGCTTCCATCTTCCTTCTTCCCCGTGATGTAACACCAGTTCGCAACGATATTGGTGGTCAGTGCGGTCACTTGTGTGTCCAACCACTCCGAATGCAACCAATAATCTGAGAAATTGTTAAATTTCTCAGATTTATCAAGGTTTGACATTAATTCATGTCGCATGTCAACCGTCAACTTGTGGTATTCATCTTCGTTGTGGTTCAGATAGCTCGTCATCAATACCTGTCTCGTTCGGCGGTTGTAAAACTCAACGGCAATCCCTCTACATTCAACCATGTATTCGTGCGGGGACATGTCCGGATTTGGTGACTTCTTCCGCGTCTTCCGCTCGATGACGACGGATTCAATGATCCCAAATTCAACTCCGTGTTGGTGGACGGAAGAACTGTCTCATCAACATCATCCAAGTCCATAAATATTGGGCGCTACTCCATCAACCTACTTCCTTCTCCCGCCATATGTGATAGTCAACTCCCTACCGTGGTCGAAATTCCAAGTTGATGGTTTTAAAAAATATCACAATGAGTCTAGGTACAATAAATGGGCCAAGCCCGATCACCCACCAAACTCACTTTCAGGCCGCAAAGCAAACTCACACGTGAGGCCTAGGGAGTGGACTTGGCAAAGAATAAGGACAAAATGTCCCCTATTTATATGGTGTAGGGTTCTTTTTGCGAAGACGTCGCCGCCCTACTTGGGCAGGGCAGGGACGTCTCCGCCCCTGCCCGGTAAGGGGTGGAGACGTCCCCGCCCCTGCCCGGGGACCCTAGAGCAGTGCTTCGTCTATCGGCTATATAATATCGTGCACACCCCTAATTGTCCCCGCCTCACATACTCCCTCTTCATCCACCTCTTAATTGAGTTGGTTGTGGGCGTCGTGTGAGGACTTCATCCATTCGCATCACATACATTATTCAGATTTTCCCCACCCATGGCCACGCTGGTAAAAATGAATAAAGAAGAACGAGACAAGAGTCGACTACGATTGGGAAACAAGCTGCGGAAGAGGTTGCATGTGCTTCGGAATCCTGTTAAATTGGCTTTTAAAGGTTGGGAAGAAGTTCCGAAGCCATGGAGTTTTGAGGATTGCGCAAACTTCATCGAGTGGTGCCATATCGACAAGGCTTTCCCGGAGGAGCGACACAATTATCACCGACGCTTTCACAAGGCAAATTTATGGAAGTGCACCGACGAGGCGTTCAAAATTCGGTGCATTGAAGTATACCAGGTCTTGTACGACATCCCTTATATCAAACGCAATGAAGTAAATCTCTTCCTTGCGCGAGGTGTCCACGTGGAGGTAAAATTGGGCAAGAGGGTGGATTGGTCCACCTTGAAAGCCATGGGAGATAGCATAAGAGTTCCTTCTCCGGCGAATGGATTGATTCCAATGGGGACACGGAGGTATCCAGAAGGCGGATTGGGCAAATTGATGGCGAAGACTGAACCGGTCGACACGTACGAGACCGATCCCTCAAACATGGATACAGACTCTGACGGATCCCACGTTCCAATCACAAGGAGCCAAAGGACACAAGCGCGCACCAAACGATGGAGGGCGGAACAAACGGTTAACGTAGTCGTTAACGATACCGTTAATGAAGTTGGGGCTCGGGTACAATCCCCCCCGGTTGTTGATCGAATGTTAGAAGCCACTACTAGTGCTATTTTTGCCAACACTATCCAAACCTTGCTGAACCAATAAGAAGGGAAGACAACAAAACTATTGTCATTGCGCGATGAGGTTCGCAAGTTGAGAGTTGAAGTCAATGATAAAAACATTGTTATTGACCGGCAACAACGTGATATGGAGGAGCTCCGACTTGCCCTTCAAGCTAGTACAATGACCACAGAAGATCGGAATCCACGACGGGAGGAGGAAGGGCTTGTACACGTGTCAACCCAAGACGATTCATTGTCGTTTGATGAGGCCTCTACCAACGCAGACAAAGCTATGGTCAACAAAGAAGAGGGTGTGGGGGGTGACGGTGGCAAAGAGCTCGCTAAAGCGCTTGAAAAGAATTCAAGACTACAAAGTCGCTTGGATGTGTTGGTAGAACATTACTATCAATGGAAGTTGGCATGCGTCTTCACGGTCGATCGATCCCGACAATTGGTGGCGGAATTCCAAAAAATCGACAACAACTATACCGAAAACAACCTAGAGAGGGTGTTTGGTTTGACATGGTGGGCCCTCGTAGATGATCTTTTCAAGATGGATGAAATGGCGATGGTGAAAACCGCTGGTGGGCAAACAACCATCGATTGGTCCCGTTACAAATGGGATTTCAAAAAGGAGGTTTCATCTACCCTCGATCATCGGGGCAAACCCACGTTATTGTAGCCACAACCTTCAAGCTTCGTATCCGACGGTACGACTTGTTCAATTTGTCTAAACCCATTTGGTCCAGTAGGTGGGATGCATCTAGGCACTTGTGAGCACTTGTAGCATCCATTTTGCTTGATTAGCTTGATGGTTGTACGCCGGCGGTGCTCATTGTGCAAGGCCCCTTTTCACGAGCGATTGTATGAACTTTTTGGATTAGTTCCATACATGCCCCCGCATTGGGAGTTCAATGTGACAAACGCTCATGATCAATCACATATGTGGGGAAAAGATTTGGTGTGGAGCTGGAAACTGAAGATGCACTCGTTGGATAAGATGCACCTCTCAAACGAGTGGGGTTGGGAAAGGGACCCGGAGCAGATTGTCTGGGTGTGCAAGAATTTGATCCCGTTAAAGGACAAATACGGTCAAGGAAAACGAAATTTCTTCTACCAATGCTTTAATGGCCATGGGACGAGAACGGGGAGCAATTTCGATTCGGACCTCATCCACGGCAATGGTTGTGGGCCGTTGACGGAGTTCGCATCACAGACGACAACGGGGATCGCATTTCTCACGACGTTGACCAACCGGACCCGCAAGAACTAAGACAATTATCGGAATCAGAGTGGAAAGAAATTTTCCGAAATGACGGAATCGACTTCTTGCTCAATGTGCACAGTCTAGGGACACGGCAAGCGCTCGACCAGCTCATGCAATCCCAAATCCTAAGGGCCGTGTTGGATGAAGATGGACCAGCGAGGAGAATACGGTCGGCGTCTCGTAGACTTGTATTGGGCTCAGATGAAGACCTCCCTATGCACGTAGGGGCACACGACAACGAGGCAGGGGCGAGTGGCACTACTAATAGCCCGATGAATATTGACTAGATGTATTTTTTGTTTTTGCGGTGCCAAGAGATAATTTTTGTACAATGCTTCATCTTTTAGCGTTTAATGTATTTTCCCATTTTCTTATTACATTATGGATACTAAAAAAAAATATGAATAATACTGTCTACATTCTACTTGATAATAGTGGTGTTAATCCGTGTGATTATGGATGTACCTAAGCCTCATAAGGATCTATGCGTTTGTATAAAAAAAAATGGTGTGGACCAAGTTTTAAACCTCCAAACATTTTTAATCCCTATAGGACCAAGGCACTTTTGCACCAAAAACACTTCAAAACTGCGAGGCTATAGTATAATGCCTAAGAATGGAGACAAAACCTTTATATTTCTACATCTAACCGTAGGATCACAATAAATACTTCTTTGTTAATGTCCCCACAAAATTTCATAAATTTTAACCACACGGATTAAAAGGCTTGCATAGCTCCCATGCTATTCACTGCTTGGTATCAAATTTTTGCACTAGATAAGGCCTAAATCCATTACTAATGGTAGTTTAAGATGATGTTAGTTCCTTATACACCAATTGTTAGAGCTAGAAAAAGGGTGTATCTTATTCAAGTCAACTATGCTAGTAGTGGAAGCTAAAAAATGGGCAAGTAACATTTTAGTTTTTAGATACTTGATATGTTTTAGATTGATGTATATTTATGGTCAATATGAAGGTCTACACCACATATTGTTGTGGAAAAAATCAAAAGTATAAAAAGTTAAAATCTCTAAGTTTTATGTGGTAAGACGTTTTTTTTTTTGGTACCTTGCCCGTTATATTTTTGGCAATATGTGAAAATCTTTGACTTGAGTTGAAGCGTTATTTTCCACTAAAGACAAGGAATTTTTTTTTAAATTTGGAAGGAAATAATTTTCTACACTCTTATGTTTGCTCCAAAACTAATAGGGAGCTAATAAAGGTGTTCCTTATTGAAGAGCATGCCGTCAAAGTACAGAAGTTGTACTTTCCATTTTGCCTTCCTCCCTAGAACTAGAGAAAGACATAATCTGCATGTTATTTTAAGTGCATTAGGATCTTGTCGGAACCAAAAATAAATCACCCCATATTCAATTGTGCACCCGCCTCATGGAGATGAGCAGTGCCTCGGCCAAGCAAGAGTGGCCTTCTTGGAAAGTTTTGTGGAGATGAACCCCCCCCCAATTTACAAGCATACGTCCCCGCCTCATCCCTGGTGGGGCGGAGACGTCTCCGCCCCCACTGGATTACTATTTTAATGGAAGGGGACCTCATTTGTCCCCGCCTCGCATACTCCTATCCACCTTCTCTTCATTGAGCTGGATGTGGGCGTTGTGCGAGGTCTCATTCATCCATCCACGCCAAAATTTTGCATTCACACGTGCACACCATGTCTTCATCCGGACAATTGGCCAAGGAGGAGCGAGACAAGACCCGTGCACGAGCGGGGAACGCCCATCGGAAGTGGTTGCACGTTCTTCGTAATCCCGAGAAGTTGGCTTTTCGAGGTTGGGACGACGTAGTGGAGCCATGGAGTTTTGATGATTGCGCGAACTACATCGAGTGGTGCCACATCGACAAGGCTTTCCCAGAGGCGCGACACAACTATCACCGGCGCTTCCACAAGGCAAACTTGAAACATTGCATCGACGAGGCGTTTAAAAACCGATGCATCAAAGTTTACCAAGTGTTGTATGACGTCCCATACGTCAAACGCAACAAAATAAATCTCTTCATTGCGCGGGGTGTTCATGCGGAGGTGAAGTTGGGCAAGATAGTGGATTGGTCCACTTTGAAGTCGATGCCGGGGAAGGTAAAAATTCCTCGCCCTGAAAATGGAATAATTCCAATGGGATGGCGCAAGTATCCGGAAGATGGATTGGGCAAGTTCATGACTGTGATGGACGACACACCTAGCTATGATACTAACACGTCAAGTCAGATGATGACTTCGATGGAACCCACGTCCAAGTCCCGAGCGAAAAGGCACAAGCACGTGGTAGGCTGAGGAGGACCGAATGAGCCCTTCACCAACGTTACAATTGACTAGGAGTATTTAAAGGTTTAGGAGGTAGCAAATCAATTTTGTGAACAATACATTTGCTCTAAACATTATATGATTTTAAATATCCTTTTTGTTTGTAATGGTACAATTTATTTAGAGAACTTGCACATTACATTCTACTAGAGGCTTATACTACCCGTTATGGATGGGGACTTGCATGGCTCCCATGCTATTCACTACTTGATCTAAAAGGGAGCTAATAAAGGTGTTCATTATTGGAGAGCATGCGGTCAAAGGACAAAAGTAGTACTTTCCCGAAAGCCTTCCTTCGTAGACATAACCTGCTTCTTATTTTAAGTGCGTCGCAATCTTGTCGGAACCAAAAATATGGTATCCTATATTAAAACCTCCACCCTCCTCATGGAGAAAAGGAGTGCCTAAGCACCGAAAATGCCCCAAAGGCCTCCTTCTCCTCGGTTGGAGAGACGTCCCAGCCCCTATCCAAGTAAGGGCGGAGACGTCCCCGCCCTTACCCAGGCAGGGGCGGGGACGTCTCCCCACAACACGGCAGGGCGGAGACGTCCGTGCCCCTGCCCGGGTAAGGGCGGGGACGTCTCCGCCCCTGCATGGAGATGTCCCCGCCCTTGGCACGTCAGGTCCCACCCGTTCTTGGCTCGTATTTAAAAGGTTCGGGGTGGGCGGATTGTCCTCACGCTTGTCACCTTGGCCTCTATCCCTTGGACCTCAATTTAATTTGAGCTCCTTGCGAGTCTTCTTGGCAAGCAGGCGGCACTGGTGTGCGGCTGAGGTGATGTAAAAATTGGTTCAAGCAGTGCACCAGCGCTATCAGACCTCATATTTTCACCTGATTCTATACTGTGACTAGCCTCGCATTTAGGCTTAGACAGGACTTGCACATTATTTGGAATCTGCCGTGAATGCAATGGGAAGTCAAAGGAAGCAAACAAAAGAATGGGAACCTTGGTACAATTTTGGTGACAACGGGGACAAAGTGAGTTGTGTTTTCTGTAACTATACTTTTAGCTACAAACGTGAGCGTGCGTTCGCTCACTTTGGATACGGCGCCAAGTCAGAGAGGTCGATTTGTCGTAGCCTACCTCCCTATGTGCGAAGTCGATTTGCCAATTGTGAAAACATTGTTCCGCAACGAATGATGGGCGGGGACATGTATGGCGGAGATTCAGGCCCGAGTGGTCCATCGAGGGCACCAACTATTGACACTTCAAGCCAATCCGACGCTCAAAATAATGTGGCGGGTGGGGTAACAAGTGGGCCTCAGGAAGGAGTGCCTAATCTCTCTGAAGGAAACGACCGCGAACATGTGTCGGGTGGTCTTACCGCCTCGAATTCCACTAGATCAGGGCAACTACATCAACAACGGATGCTTGATGCTTTTAACATTGCAAAGAGGTAGGAACTTGATGAGAAGTGGGCGACTTTTTTCTATCAAGCGAATGTGCCTTTTAATGTGGCGCGAAATCAAGCGTTCATCGATGCAGTGAGGGTTACATCTGTGGCAAAGTTTGAGTACACTCCT
Source organism: Bryoerythrophyllum caledonicum (assembly GCA_963971425.1). Taxonomy (NCBI): domain Eukaryota; kingdom Viridiplantae; phylum Streptophyta; class Bryopsida; order Pottiales; family Pottiaceae; genus Bryoerythrophyllum; species Bryoerythrophyllum caledonicum. Next base: position 13,696 of record CAXARX010000523.1, on the reverse strand, counting down.
CCTACATATCACCAGTTGAGGACTAGATTGATTGAACCTAAGAGGTTGCAAATTGAGAAAGAGATTGAAGCCAAAGTTGGTTTTGCCATCAAGAATTATGGGGTGTCGATATGCACGGATGGTTGGGATGATGTCCATCGGAGGCCCCTCATGAATTTAATGATGTCGTGCCCCATTGGTGACGTATTTTTGGGGAGCATAGACACCAGTGGTGAGAAGAAGTCCATGCGGTACATAGCGGACCAAGTGAAAGTTTACATTGAGAAGGTGGGTTCCAAGAATGTGACACAAATTTGTAAAGACAATGCTCCCAACATGCTTGGAGCGATGGATGATATTATTCTCACATACCCGCACATTCACAAGCAGGGGTGCATGGCACATGCATTGGATCTCATGTTGGAAGATTGGGCGAAGGTCCAAGAATTTAAAGATTTAATAGAGAGGGCAAAGAAATTGTGCAAATATATTAGAAACCACCATTTGACAATGGGAATACTTCGTGAGTTGAGTCCAAACCTGCATATTGTAGTGCCCACTGAAACCCGCTTTGCTTGTAATTTCCTTATGTTGGATCGATTGGTGAGACTCAAAGGAGTGTTGGAGCAGTTGAAAGACCACCCCCGTGTTGTAAACTACTTTGCAACCCTACGGAACAAACAAAATGGAGAGCAAGCAGCAACCGCAGCGCGTAATGTGGTGCTCACCATCAAAGATGTGTCCTTTTGGCAACGATGTCAGAATTACGTGCACATGACTGGGGATGTTTTGAAGGCATTGCGTGTGTTTGATGGCCGCGAACCAGCCATGGGTCGTGCGTGGCTCGTGATGCATAATTTGCGAGAACACGTGTACTCTTTGAAAGAGTCACCCTTTACTCTACGAGCTGACATAGCATCCACTCTTGAGCAATCTTTTGATGCCCGGTGGCAAATGGTTTTTACCGATGTTCACTACGCCGGGGCTCTTTTGAATCCGTACCTCAAGGATAACGTGGTGCTTAGGGATGACGGAATTGCACAATGAGCATTGAATCGGGTTGTTCGCAAAATGATGGAGGTATTGGAAGTCTCATATGAGGACGTCCAATATGAGTTAACACAGTACGAGGAGGGCACAGGACCATATGGCCCTACCGAGGCATCTGACATCCGCCAGACAAAGCTTCAACTTCACCAATGGTGGGCCAGGATCGCAGACAAGGCTTTGTCTAAAATAGCTGTTTGTATTCTAGCCCTTACGTGTTCAGCTAGCTCTTGCGAACGAAATTGGAGTATGTACTTGTTTGTCCACAACAAGAGCCGAAATCGATTAGCGGTAGAAAAGGCTGCGTCATTGGTGTATATTTATACCAATGGCCGATGCCTTCAACAAAGACCAGGGGCTGATCCCGTTCGATGGTACGATGCGAATATTCACTCGGAGGATTCCGACCCAGATGCCCTGGGGCCGGTCCGAGTGGGTGTACCTAATCGTGAATTTGATGTGTTGATAGCCGAGGAAGAAGAGGAGCACAATATGGCAGCTCTCCGCACTCCGCTGGAGTATCGTGAACACCCTAATCTTTGGGCGGAAGGCGTCGATTATCTTGAGGAAACGAGAAACTATTACGGAGATAATGACGATGTGGAAGAAGAATTGGCTCAAGGTCGTTGGGGACCTTGGAATCAAAGTCCTCGTCGTAGTCCTTCGCCTCATCTTCTTCAAAATGAAGGCATTCATGAAGTACAACCTTTGTCCACTTCCTCACAGAGCGACATCCCAAATGTGACTAACCTTGAAGAGCCTGAAACGGGGGGGGAGGGCAATTTCGGGAATGTTCGCGACGAGGACAATTCCCCATCAGACTATGGTGGTGGAAATGAAGATGGCGACAACAACGAAGCGGGAGAGAACGCAGTAAATACTGCGACTCGAAACATCCAAGCATCGGTTGAAAACCGGTATGGCCAAGAGAGCCCTATTGGAATCGGTGCATCATTTCATAGCACTGGAGTCGTTCAAGGAGACTCTAAGGCAAATGTTGTAAACATAACAATTGTAGGGACGACTCGAAGAAATGAAGGGGTTGTTAATCAGCGTCGGCGTTTTGACCCGGAATATGTAGACCCCGATGATGCTTTTGCATTCACAGAGGACCTTGAGCCACAACCATCTCCGGTTGTGGTGTTGCCTACGGTTATCAATGACCAGAATGTACCAACGCCGCCTTCCCGGAATTCCTCTTCTCCTAGAACGGCGAATTCCATGTATGGACCTTTTCAACAAAGTGTAGGCGTTGAGGGGATGGGTCTAAACACTTTCGCTACTACTACCAGAAATGACAGACCCTCTTTGACCGCTACAAGGACGCCTCTTCATCCAATGGGTCAATATATACAACCGAGTACAAGGACTAATGCTCGTGGAGGGTCTAGAGGCCGTGGAGCGGCTAGAGGCCGTGGAGCGGCTAGAGGCCGTGAAGGAAGAAACAACGGCGAAGCATCCTCCTCAAGGCATCGTAGACGTCCCTTCCTTGGAATAGGGGCACGAGATTCGAACGTGGTTGTACAACCGTTTTTGGACACGTATGTTCCAGGACGCTCTTTAACAACTCCGGCGTTTGTTGTTCTGAATCGAGAAATTCGTCCTACCAGCGGCCCAACCATAAATTCCGAAGGCGATGATCCTCACGCACATCGACAAAAGAGATTCAGACGCTCGCGTTGCGATGGTGAAACAGTCGTAGAGCTTCGCAATGACAACTGTGAAATAGAGGGCTTTTGGACTACGGATAATAGCAATGGAGAATTCTCAAATGAGAGCGGTGAAGGAGCTGATGATGACAACCGTCTAGATTGCGATGAGGCACCAAATGATGATGATATCGTCCTTTGAGATGCGGTTATCGGTGGCCCGTCCACCGAAGGAGTGTGCAGATCGGGCCGTTTGAACAATTAAAGGACAAGAAAAGTAACTACATATATGTATGCGAAATCAAGAGAGTTGTGATAATTCATAGAAGAAGCTAGGAGAGAAAAAGGTTTCTTAGATAACTACAAGATATTACTTGGTTTGGAAGTATGAGATTAGGGAATTGTTGTTTTATCGTGAAACTTTCTAATGTAATAAACAGATTTTGCTTCCAGACATTAAGGCCTATCCGCTCAATGATGCAGGGGCGTGGACGCCTACATGAGGGGCGGGACGTCCCCGCCCCAGGGGAGGCGTCTCCGCCCTTCATGGAGACGTCCCCGCCCTAGTGCCATGGTGGCGTGACACGTCCGTATGTGACGTGGCGATCACAGTAAAAATTTTCTTACTTGCAAAAAAATATTGGGCGGTCTTCGGGCAATCCGTCCGAACCGTCCGTCCGTGCCGTCCGAACCGCCCGTCCGGTTGTCCCGTCCGATCATCTCAACCTGCCTGTTATGACAACCCTGAATCTAGTGGTTTGTAATTCTCAAAGGTTACCAAAATTAACCTTAAGCGAGCCCACCTAATTAGATCATTTCCAGGGATTTTTATTGTACATCAAACTCTTTAAATCTTAACAACACTTCACACTTAATACCTCAGCACATCCCGGTGGATGGCTTCCTAGTACCTTAGTAATTAGTAGCAAGTAACCACAAATGTTTAGTTTAAACTCTGTTGAGCGTCATAGTAGTTTTTCGGTAAATTTTTACAATGTCCGGAAGGTCACTGCTCGTAGTCCAGAGGCCACATCTTAACAATACTTGTGGTTGCAGTCCAGAGGCCACAATATCCACAATCTAACTCTACAACTTGAAAGACTTAAAAATATTACAACCCGTTTATCAGTCTTCACAGTCTACTGGAAACTTGTTCCGGTAAACCAATCACGCAAGCTCGGGTTCCAACTACAACCACACCAAATGAATCAAACAAAGAAGATACAAGACTCACAACAAGTTAGTGCTAAGCAAATCATATGAGCAAGACAATCTTCGACGGGGATTGTTGAAACTCATCCACTTCAAGGGTAGAAACCCCGGAATTCTCCAGACTCAGGTTTAGCCGGGATCTCTTTCAGTGTTCCACCAATCCAAACACTTCCACTTAAAAGAGGCTATCATGAATAGCCAGGAGCTTTTTGGATCCCATCCGGTAAAGCAACTCTTCTCAATCCTACAGGTGAAAGGTCTGGGGTATAGATCCCGGATCTTACTCCACCAATCTAACCTGGATATCTTACACCCTCGGAAAGTCTCTACTCACACTCAATCACATAATACACAACCAGTCACAACTTTGTACACCTTGCAAAGACACACTAGGAAGACTCAACTTTCTCCCGGTCTATTCACACAAGCTCAACAAAGACTCTAGATACAAGCAATGAAAGCAAGACACGAGCAAATCAACAAAAAGGAGGGCACTTAACACAAAAGCCCAAGGCTCCTTAGGTACACAAAGGCTACTAGCTACTCTCCAAAACTAGATTTCTAAAAGGTAGAAATGGCATGTAGAGAGTGCGCTAAAGTCAATAGATACCTTCCAAAAATAGATCCACAAAAGGACAAAATGGCATCTAGATCCTAAAATCAAGTATAGCCTAGTCACCGGCGAATTATCGTTAGACCGGTAAACCAGAAGACTCCCGATCCAAGACCGGTAAAACATTCTCTAGAAATGTAAGTAGCTGGAGAAATCACTTTAGTGGCAGTGACCGGGTGCGCAATCGGGCCCCATTGACATCACTACTCTCACCCTAGTGTTTTAATCAGGGTTGTCATACAGGACGGACGTCCGGCACGCCCGTCCGTCCGATTCGCTTGTCCGGTAGAGCTCTCGCCTGTCCGGGTAAGTCAATTGAGGGTTGACTTACCCACTAGGTAAAAAACAGGCGACGTGGCAGCCATGTTCGCACTACATAGCTGCCACGTAGGAGAGGGTCATGTTTGAGTAGGATCAGGGACTAATGGCAAGAGCGAGGTGGGGCGGAGACGTCTCCGCCCCTGCCCGTGTGGGGCGGGGACGTCTCCGCCTCTACTAGTGCAGGGGCGGGGACGTCTCCGTCAGGGTTGTCTATTGTGTCGTGACGGGGACAATTTCCGTCACAATGTCACGATGTCACGACACAATGACGGCATGACATTGTGACGGATCGTGACTTTACTGTGACGGGGCCATTTTGATGGCAGAAAACACAATTTTCACATTTACCTCTGGAGAGACACGTTGGATTCAGAAAGGAATCTGCATGCCACATGTGCAGACATGTCATCAACTGCGGTAAATTCATGTCGCAGTAATTTTCAGCTTGGGTCGAAGGAGTGTCCGCGCCAATCCGCGCCTCACTCCGTCATCGAAGGCTGTCCGCGGGCAGTCCGCGGCCCTTTCGCGCTCAGTCCGCTGCTAGTCCGCGCTTAGTCCGCGGCCAGTCCGAACCACTGTCGCTTGTAGTCCGCGCGCTGTCCGCGGCACTCAGTGGCAGTCTGCGGGCTGTCTCGGGCTGTCCGGGGCTGTCCGCGGCTACGTCCGCTGCTGTCCGCGGCTACGTCCGCTGCTGTCCGCGGCTACGTCCGCTGCTAGTCCGCGCCCCAACCGAGCCTGCTCCATTTGAATTTCAGTATAAAATAGTGCCGTTCCAAGGCGACGGTGCTTAATCCTGCATAGTGGCTTTCAAGACCTTGGATTCTTTGTACAAGAATGCATTGCTCGAAATCCCATTGCTGAGGAGGGAATTGCTGACACGTAGTTGGCTTTGAGTTCGGTGCGACTCCATGCCGCGTCGGAATTCTGTATGGGATCTATGGTTCGAAGACATGGGCAACGCTCCTTCAAGAGCAGCACGACAAGTGAAGTGTCGGTTTTGTTCTCACTCTATGGTTTATAGAGCCGATAGGATGTTGTCGCATATGGGGTACCGTCATCCTAGTAATCTAGGTCGTGACGTCCAATTGTGTAGGATGGTGCCTCCACATGTGCGTTTGTTGTTTCAAAGTTGTGATGGGATTGTTCCTAATCGTCCTGATGCTGCCAACGATGTACCATGTTCCCAACAACGTGTTGATGACGAGAATGGGATTGGAGTGGAACACTTATTGACACAATCCGTGGTGGACGACCTGGAGCAGATTCAGAACTCCCAAACAAGTCGTGGCGTGGAATCCGTACACTTAGATAGGGAACCTCGAGAGCTACGTCAAGCGACCTTGCCTGAGGGCTTCAACATTTCCAAAAAGCAGCTCTTGGACAAGGCTTGGTCTAGTGCTTTCTATGAAGCAAACATTCCATTCAATATCATTAGGCACCCTGCTTTTGTAAAAGCGGTTCAGGAAACTGCACGCGCACGAATGCCCGCCTACCATCCACCGACCTACAATGCCGTACGTACGAAGTTGTTGACAAACAAAAAAGTTGATGTACAAACGGCTGTCAATGTAGCCATGGGTAATGTTATATCAAAGTATGGCGTTACAATATGTAGTGATGGCTGGAACAACGTTCAGAACCGACCTTTGCTAAATGTTGTTCAGTCATGCACAAAAGGGGATGTTTTCATAGGCACCATCGATACATCGGGAAATTATAAAGACCACTTTTATGTTGCTTCTCAAATCCGACCGTTTCTGCAAATGGTTGGACATGCAAATGTTGTCCGAGTATGCACGGACAATGCTCCAGTCATGGCGGCCGCATGTCGTGACATCATGCAAGAAATTCCACATCTCTATGTTCAAGGATGCGCTGCCCATTGCTTGGATCTTTTACTGGAAGATTGCGGCAAAGAAGCGTGGGTACAAAGGATTGTTAAGAAGGCAAGGATTGTTTGTTTATTCATCAAGAACCACCATGCCCCACAAGCAATCTTTCGAAGGTTATCACCCAATCTTTCTATTCGTTTGCCCAATGAGACACGGTTTGCAACAAACTTTCTCACGATACAACGCCTCCTCCAAGTTCGCCAGGCATTGGAGCGAATGGTGGTTGATGAAGACTGGCATGCTTTTGTAGCGGTATTGCGGACTCAAAATACAAGGGCACATGCAAAAGGCCCTTTATGCACGACGCGTTATACGCTCGGATGGATTTTGGGATGTTTGTGTGAATTTTGAGTACATGGTGTTGCCGGTGGTACGTGCTCTTCGTGTGTTTGACGGCAATGCTCCCGCTATGTGTCATGCATGGAAGGTCATGCATGAATTGGGGATCCATGTTCAAGGATTCCGCAATGCCCCGTTCTGCTTGGAACCAGATTTGGCAACAAGGGCATTAGATGCCTTTAATGCAAGATGGAGGCTCATGATTACTGACCTTCATTGGGCGGGGGCTATGTTGAATCCTTCTTTGCGTGGATGGGTCCCGTTGCACGAGTACGAGCTTGCGAGACCAATCTTGAATGGTGTTCTTCGGAACCTAGTTACGAGGGAGGATGATCTAGATTTGGTCCTCAATCAGTACCAAGATTTCATTGAGAACAGAGGGACATTTGCAGATTCCATGCAACCAAATGTCTTGAATGTACCGCCCCATGAATGGTGGGATGCCATGGGAGGCGGGTCAAAGCAATTACAGATTATAGCAAGACGCATCCTTGCTCAAGTATGTTCTGCTTCGGCATGCGAATGCAATTGGAGCATGTACTCTTATGTTCACAACAAATCCCGCAATCACCTACAACATAGTCGGGCGGAGGACCTCGTTTACATTTACACCAATTCTAGGCTCCTTAGGCATCGAAGAGGAACGAGGGTTGCTCAATGGCTTGAGTTGAATGGCGTGCATTTCGATGATGAAAGCAATGGGGACGATTCTGATGATGCCAATGATGATGGCCATCATGTCGATCATGATGGACTTGGTGATTTTGACATGGACGTTGGTACTTTTGATTCGGACAATGAAGATTCAGATGGTGACGGTGGTGAGGGTCACCGTGATGGGGATAACAATTCGAATTATGACGGTCTTCACTTTGATGGTGATCGTAGAACTGGAGATATTGGTGTTTTTGAGTTTATCGAAGGTGAAGAACCACAACATGTTCAATTGCCATCTAACCTTCGCGGGGATGATGATGGGCCGTCATTTGGACAACTTTGTGCAGGACAAGGACTCTGGCGTGAACAGGAAGGGGGCGTTCACCACCAAGCCGTCCACGCAAACGTTGACTTGCCATCCCAGCCTGAAAGTGATTCGTTATCATTTGGTGGGGAAATGCAACATATCCCGGATCACAGGGATGAGGAGGCCACTACACCGGCGTGTGATACGTCTCTTGTGCCATCAAGGGTGGTTTGCAATGGCAATTCGACTCTGCCATGTACTATGACTTCAAATGTTCAAGGGTTATCCACGCCTATTGAAGAGGGTGTAGTGAATGTGTCAACCACAGAGGTTGATGTACCTCCCCAAGTTGGAATACAAAATCGGCGGATCACCCGTAGTCATGTAGTTGCGGGGAGATTCGGTAAAGCGACCACACGGGGGGTCGGTGCTTCATTGGTAGCACTTCAAAACAATCGTCCAAACATTGGACAAGGACGAAATCGTCGGCAATCCATTTGGTCGAATACTGTTCATAGTCCAACCGTTCGAAGGCAACCTCTCACTCCAACAAGTGAGCGAGGTCATTCTATACGCAAGGGTGGAAGGGTTCTTGTAACAAGTGGAAGAGGGATAGTTTCGTCCTTAGATGTAGACATCAATGCAATTGTTGATGTAGGTACAACACTTCCACATTGCGGGAGGCTTCTACAAGCACCGCAAGTGCTAGTGGTCGACAAAGGACTACACGAGGGAGGAAGAGACGTCGAAGGAATCAAGGAATACTAATGCCATTTGTCGGTAAAGCTTATGACCCATCTGACGGAAGACCCAATATGGATGACAATGGAATACGTGACATCGGCGGCTCTCGTCCAACAAGGAGGTTGGTTATTGGTCGAGACGATAACTTGCAATTGAGAAGTGCTACTCCACAGTCCGACGATGAAGAGAGCACAGATGAATCTGATGTGGATCCACGGTGCATAGAAGAGAATGACCCAACAGTTCGAGTGCGATCTTGAATGTATGACTATTAAATTTCCCATTATGCATACAAGAGGTCTATTGATATTCTTTGTGTATGTTATCCATAGGTTTCATAATACTCTTACTTTTTAATGTCATTATTATTTCAAGACATTCATCTCGTACAATAAGGTATCCAGTAAATTGAATGCGAAAAACATTTAGGAGTTAGCGGACATGGAGTGAAGTGCCCGCAGATATTAAATCGGACTGGCGCGGACAGGTCGCGGAATGCCCGCGGTCTGCCCGCGGAATGGTGGCGGATTGGACGCGGACTGCCCTCGGACAGGGGCGAGAACGAGGCGCGGACAGGGAGCGGACTGCCCGCGGACTGCCCGCGGACGAGGCGTGGACAGGACGTGGACAAGACGCGGACGAGACGCGGACAAGGCACGGACAGGTGCGACCCTACGGCCGCGGACAAGCGCGGACATGGGCGGACAAGGGCGGACAGGGGGGGTATAAAAGGGGAGGGCGGAAATGTTTTTGCACACCTTCCCGTGAATCTTGGACGCCCTGACGCACTTGCCTCCACGTTGACGGCGGTGTGCGGGGTTTTCAGCGTGGGAAAGTGGTCCTTTTGAGGACGGAGATTACCCGAGAGGGGAATTTTTTAGTCCTCAAAAGCATCAGCACAGGTACAGAAGCTGTTGAAGTTGTCAGAGATTTGAAGAAGCCGTGTATTTGATACTTTTTAACAATCTCTCATCAACACTATTTTGAAGTGCTTGCATGGGATTAATTGTAGCACTATTTTGAAGTGCAATTAGTTATAGGCGGCATAATCATATTAGAATAGTTAGCTAGTATTAGAATAGCAATTAGAAGTACTTCGTAGTGGTTTAGGGTTGTTTAAAGCATGGCAACCATGCATAGCGGTGGTGGAGGTGGTGGAGGTGGTGGAGACGGTGGAGGGAGGAGGAATTTAAATCCGCCAGATTTGGGCGCGGGTCCCTCAAAAAGAGCCAAGAAGGCTGCAGATTTGGAGCTAGAAATTTATGGAGACCTTAATCTCTTGGTGTACTTCGGATGGGAAAATCTACCGGAGCCATGGACATGTCAACAGGCGTATGAGCACATTGGTTTTGCTCACCTCGACCAATGGTATACTCCGGATGTTCACGAGGATCATTGCCGAACGAAGTAATTGACGTATGCCAACATTACTTCCGTAGAGATAAAATGGAGGTTTTTGGAGATTTTACGAGCCATCTCCCACGAAACACATTGGCCAAAGAATACCATTCCTAGAAGAAAAGCTGCGATGGTATACGCGGAGTGTGTGTTGCACAAGCGGGTTGATTGGTCGACGCTTAATCAAGCTTTGGACCTCCCTGGCAATGTTGGGAAGCATTTAGGCGACGCACTTACATCGAGGTTGCCTATACTATCAATTCCTAGAAATCCCGTGCCGGAGTGGTTTAGCAAAAAGAGTAGTTTGGTTGATCCACCAGGCCAACAGTTGCCAGCGGATCGAGCGATACCAAAGCCCCGCAATCGAAGGAATAATATTGTGCCGGCTGGTGAAGCGCCTCGTGATGGTGGGTCCCAACAAGGCCCCCAGAATGTGGCCCTCGTTCAACATCCTCCGGAAGTTCCCCTCGTCCAACAAGATGTGGATCAACAAATCGTTGACGAGATATGGAATCAATGTAGTCCGAGATTGGAGGATCTTACCATCGGACATGTGACGGCAGAACAACACGATCAGTTACGTAGGGAGTATGAAGCGTACAAGGCTGAAGCAGAAGAATATGCGAAAGAAGCAGCTCTAAAAATGGAATGTTTGGAAGCGGAGAAGAACGAGATGGTTGCTAGCATGGCCCAATTGCGGATTGAATTAGAAGAAGCCCGCAATTGTAATACGAAATATGAAGCAAGTATTTCTGCAATGCAAAGCGACATACTCTAACTCCATACCGATAGGGAAACCATGATGTTGGGCACGGTGTTGGCGGCATCACGTGCGAGACAATGTGAGGCTGAGATAGCAGAGATTGCTGAAGAGTGGACATCTAACCACAAGTTGAGAGCCTTCTTACTTACATCTTGGCCGACGTTGGAAAAAATGTATCCAAGTAGATGGGATGACATGGACCCAGAAGTGAATACTGCCAATGGTAGCATCGACTGGGCGCGCATTCAAGAAGAAGATCACCGTTTTGATATCCATGAGAAGGGTAGAGATGGGCAACATAAAATATGGGCAAATGCGGGGACAATGACCACAGAGGGTCAAACTTGTCCCATTTGTCAATATCCATGGGGCCCGGAAGGGTGTTATACGCTCGGAGCATGTGGACATTCATTCCATCCACAATGTCTCATTGAGCATATGATCCAAAGTCGCTCATGCATCATTTGTCATTTGCCGTATCATGCCCGTCTATATTTGCAATTTGGCTTGAGAGATTTCATGCCGACACATTGGGAGTATCGTCAAGAATACTTTCCAAATTTTGACATAGGCACTGATGAAGGGAAACCTGTGAAATGGAATTGGAGATTCAACGTATCACATGGAGAGCTGGTTGCAGCAAACGAGGCATATGGCACCTTAAAAGATCCAACAAACATATTGCGGGCGGCGGAGGGGTTGTATCCTAACCAACCACCAGATTACGGTCTGAAGATGTTTTTCTACAATGTAATGGGGTGGCATTTTGATCGTGAGACACAGACAATATTACATGGCCTTGGGCCTGCACCACATTACAACTCATCTGGAGTGATGGCAATCAGTGATGCGGATTTCAGGCGTATGTATCGCGCGGTGGGAGAAGTCTCAGAACTACGCAATGCAACGGTGGACTTGGTTGCGGAAAGAACGAATCATCAACCTCGGCTACATAGTTTGGCCCTTGACTTTATCTTGAACGATGTTTCCCCAGAAGTCAAGGCTATCCTCGATGGTCTACGGAATAGACAGAGACCGGGAACAGAGGTGCTGCGAGCTTCTCATAGACCTCAAACGCGCCGTAATGATGGTGCCTCATCGTCGCGCTAAGGGTATAGAAGATAAATAGTGCGTACTAATTCAGCGTATTTTTTTCTTTAGGCAGATATCAAATAGTTTAGGTTCCTAGAATCGCAAAATCTATTAAATATTTAGTACAAAAGAGAGATGTAATGTACATGTGTACAAATTCCTTTTTGATTTTGAGAAAACAAATTTAGAAAACTTCCATCTACCGGAAGCACATTTTCCAATTCTCCCTACATGTTCTTCTAGAAACTTTCTAATTTCTTCTAGAGTAGACCTTTGTAAAAAAAGAATATTGATGTGCAAGTTGCAAATCAAAATCAGATTTTCTTGTATTATTTATCCGCTTATTCTTTTAAAAAATCTGGGGAAGTAAGACTTGAAATAATGGATGTAAAATAATTCCAATATAGATAGTATTTGTTGTTTAGGGCAGACAATTCTTAGAATATTTCATCGTTTTTTCGTCATCTTTGTTCGGCTTGGATTCCTCTTCCTATAACTTAGGTTTAACGTTTAACATTCAAGTAAGACTTTTCTATGTAACATCGTTATCATCATTGCCAAGGTGTTGTAACGAATTAGATGAGGTAAAGAAAAAGATGCAATTAGTTATAGGCGGCATAATCATATTAGAATAGTTAGCTAGTATTAGAAAAGCAATTAGAAGTATTTCGTAGTGGTTTAGGTTTGTTTGAAACATTTTCACCATGCATAGCGGTGGTGGAGGTGGTGGAGATGGTGGGGGGAGGAAGAATTTAAATGTGCCACGTTTGGGCCCGGGTCCTTCGAAAAGAGCCAAGAAGCCTGCGGATTTGGAGCTAGAAATTTACGGGGACATTAATCATTTGGCATATAGAGGATGGGAGGATTTACCGGAGCCATGGACTTGTCAACAGGCGTATGAACACATTGGTTTTGCTCACCTCGACCGATGGTATACTCCGGAAGCACACGAGGACCATTGTCGATTGAAGCAATTGACATATTCGAATATTACCTCCACTGAGATAAAATGGAGGTTTTTAGAGGTTTTACGAGCCATCTCCCACGAAACACGGTATCGATCAAATAATATTCCGAGAAGAATTGGAGCAATGATATACGCGGAATGTGAGTTGGGAAAGCAGGTTGATTGGTCGACGCTTGATCAACCTTTGTACACTATTGGTAACCTTGGCGTGCATCTAGGCAAAGCACTTTCTTCAAAGCTACCTGTGCTATCGATTCCTAGAAACCCCGTGCCGGAGTGGTTTATGCGCGACAGTACTTTGGTTGACCCACCTAACGAAGAGTTGCCAGCAGACCGAGCAAAACCAAAGCCCCGTATTCGAAGACGGTGAAGGTGCCTCCTCGTCGCGCTCCGGATATGGAATGTAAATAATGCGTACTAATTCGGCATATGTGTTTCACGAGGCGAATTTCAAATAGTTTAGGTGCCTAAAGTCGCAAAATCAATTACATATTTAGTAGAAAAAAATGATGTTGTGTACATGTGTACAAGTTTCTACTTGATTTTGAGAAAAAAAATATAGAGAACTCCCATCTACTGGAGGCAATTTTCCCAACCCTCTTTACGTGTTCTTCAAAAAACCTTATAAGTTCTTCTAGAGCACACATTGCACGACCTTTGTAAAAAATGAAATTTGATGTGCAAGTATTGTTTTAAAGGCTTACTTTCTTGTATTC